>CM037852.1:21436340-21497999 GCA_021234595.1 Delia radicum | reverse complement strand
TTTCCACAAAGGTAATCGAAAACAAAGTAATAAGGGACGTTTTCGGCGCTGGCCACCACTGTTTTTTCGACCTTTAATTGTGCAATGAAAATGAAAATATTCAAGTACGATGCCATACTCTATATTTCTTCTTTAGGATATTGGCCTAACAAATAATCTACAGTTTTTTGTTTTCAAATTTATTATTTGACCCTTTCAGGAATGTGTTGATAGATCTATTTCGGGAACTTGAATAATTTTCATTTTCATTGCACAATTAAAGGTCGAAAAAACATAATTTTTATTTTTTAAAAAATTATAACAAACTTGTATAAAAGGCAGAGTACCGCCAAGTTTACTTCCCCTGTTTTGCTTACAAACTAAACAAAATATAAAAAGGAGAGAGAAACAAAAAAAACATGTATTGAATATCCACCAGAGGTGGATCTTGCACATCAAACAAGTTTTCAATTTATTTTTTGATCAATGGTTATAATCTTTAACTTCAAACTCATATGTATATTAGTTCTCATGTAGTGAGTAAACTAGTTTATGTATGTTTGATGTTTGGCATGGGATTGTTACCGCTTTCAAACGTGTTCTGATGATGTGAACCTAGAAAATCCCGAATAGATCTATCAACACATTCCTGAAAGGGTCAAATAATAAATTTGAAAACAAAAAACTCTATAGATTATTTGTTAGGACAATATCCTAATGAAGAAATATAGAGTATGGCTTCGAACTTGAATAATTTTTCATTTTCACGGTTCAATATTTTATATTTTCCCTGGCTGAATCTTCAAAATACCACTCAATTGCATATCATCAATTTGCATTTAATTTTCCGAACTAACTGTTTTAACTCTGAAATATGATAGTTTACAGCTAAAGAACATGTAAGGAATGCTTCATATTGTGGCCTATTCCCTAAAGTAGACCTTTAGTTTTCAATCGTGCTGTTTGCATGAATAATTAACAGCTATCACTATTTTAAAGAATTTCGAATTGAAGGAGCACTAAAGTGGTCCAAAAAATTATGACTGTTAGATTTTGTGCGATCTGTACAATGTTGCCCCTATTCCTCAGTGTCTAAAAACTCTACCTGGCAAGTTTCAGCTAAATTCTTTAACATTAAGAGCTCGCAGACAAAACTTATATTTAAAACACGGGAACGCAAAAAATCTAAACTTCTAAAAATTAATAAGCTTGCACTCACATAAATAACAAATTCTGTTTTATCAAACAGTATTTTCATGCCACCGAATTGATTCGGTTGCTGCAACCTCGTAAATTCGGTTGTCACAAACTGAATTCGGTCTGGAATTGGGGGTTGTGACAACTGAATTAAGTTGTGACAAACGACAACCGAATTCACGAGTTTTGCAGCAACCGAATCCATTCGGTTGGATTAAATTTTAGAATTTTTATGAGAGTGTATAAACCACTTCTCTATATTTTAGGCATTTTCCGATGAATGGTACCGTTTTTCCACAGAATAAGGTTTTGCAGCAGAAGGTTTTTGCTACAGAATTGCCAGGAAAACACCAAAAGTGTTTAATCGAGCCTGCAGTGGCCTTCAGAACACGATGTTGGAAATGTCTACAGTATGCGTGCCAGAATTGGCTGAGGAGCGAGAGCCTGCTATTGTAGATCGACAGCCGGTGAATTTAAATGTGGAAAACCGCCAGCACAGTTATGTCATCCCTGGGCAGCAATTGACATTGCATCAGACTTGTGTAAGAAGTCCCAGCATCAAAAGATGATGGCAAAAAACGATATCAAAGAGATTTTGGTGAAATGCCGAAAAATCAATTAAATTAATAAAAAAAACAAAAAAATAAAAAAAAACCAACAAAAACAAAACTGAAAAAAACAAAAAAAAAAAATTTTTTTTGAAGTTTTTAGTTTTTGATTTTTTTTGTTTTTTTTTATTTTTTATTTTTTTTTTTTTTTTTTTTTTTAATTTTTTATTTTTGAAGTTTTTAGTTTTGAATTTTTGGTCTTTTTGTTTTTTTATTTTTGAACTTTCACAAAAAACCTAATAATCATCAATTTTGCTCCATTCTTGTCTTCTTAGTAATCAAGCACGTGGTTAGGACCTTTTCCTAACAAGCATCATGCCGTTACTAAACTTTGAAGAGCAAAAATGTTCTATTTATATAAAAAATTTTTAGTGTTTACTCTGGCTCAAGTAATATTTTTTTTTACAGTTATATTAGTTTTTTTGGTTTTTATATACATCGAGATTATTCTTATGTTATTTTCAATTTATAACGAGCTTCCAACCTCCGTATATTTACAAAAATAAAGCAAATCAAACATATTAGCTAGGTTGATACTAGTATTTTGATCTGGCTAAAGATCTCATCAAAACTCGAAGTTTTAGAAAAGCTAGAGCCTCCATAATAGGCAGAACTTTAACAAAAAAAAACCTATTAATCATCAATCAAACACGCGGTTAGGGTCTTGTCGTAATTGCTATAATTCTAAACGTAGGAGGAATCTTTCCAAGATTATGGTACCAATCTCTTCTCCGGAAGACGCTCCAGTAGAATAATGCATAAATCATATGCAAGTCGCAATATCTCGAAAACCATTAGGGCGATTTAAAGAATTTTAAAAATTTTTGTTCAGCATGCTAAAATTAGTTAAAAATTATGTGTCAACACAACATATTTTATTAAGAGAATTTTAAAAAATTTTAAAAATTCGCAAAAGTTTGCCCAAGTTTTTTGTTTGAGTTAAGGCTTTTAATATCTGAATGCCTGTACATGATATTTAAACGATTTTTTTCAAACATTATGGTCCAACATTATATACATAATTATAAAAAATTAATAATTACTCGGCTAAAAATCAATCAAAAATACTTCAAGAATGTCACAACTCAAAAAACATGATTTTTGAGTTAATGACACAGAATTATTCGTTATATCACGTATCGTATTGATATCTTGTATACTGACCTCTTGAGAGAAATTATGTCATTATTTTTCTTCAAGGTGGGAGTAAATTGAAATCTTTAAACTCATTCTCTACAAAATCAAAATTTTTGTGTTATGGACGTTATTGAAGTAAATGAGGATATATGTATCCATTTATGAACTCATTAATGGTCATATAGAAGTGATTTGAGATCATACATGTCCATATACATGGTGGATTAATACAGGGTGATTCAGTCACGACCCGCCAAATTTCACCAGCGTGTTCGTTGTCTCATTTTATTGAAGATATGTCCATTCGACCATCCCCGGAAATGCAAGTGTGCGAAATGCAGGGGTTTGAAAATTTTCGGATTGGTGGTCGGAGGGTAGTAGGGTCAAATTGCTAACTTCTGAACCAGTGGTCAGATTTTTTTGTTTTTTTGGCTTTTTGAAAGATCTTTAGAAGCGCTTTCATAATCATTAAAGAAAAATTAAAATAAAGTAGCAGTCACCGAGATAACGAGCTTTAAAAAAAGAAAATTTAAAAAAAAGGCATAGGAACGTGCACATAACCTCAATTTGCTCAGGTCAGATGCAGGTAAACCTCCGATTTTTTTTTTCTATTCGAAGATAGTTCTGCCTCTTACCTTTCCGAAATGTCCTTTCGAAGCACAGAGGTCTTACCTTTACAAAGTTATGACCATTTGACTGAAATGCACAAGTTTTGTTTTTTTTTTTTTGATGTGAAATAAAAGCACATATTCATTGTTATGCCTTTAAACACGTAAACAAACCACGTAAACAAAATTTTTCACACGTCTTTACCAACAACGACTTTTAAAAATAAAGGCATACAAATGAATATGTGCTTTTATTCACATCAAAAAAAAAACAAAACTTTTTGCATTTCAGTCAAATGGTCATAACTTTGTAAAGGTAAGACCTCTGTGCTTCGAAAAGGACATTTCGGAAAGGTAAGAGGCAGAACTATCTTCGAATAGAAAAAAAAAATAGAGTTACCTGCCATCTGACTGAGCAAATTGAGGTTATGTGCACGTTCCTATGCCTTTTTTTTAATTTTCTTTTTTTAAAGCTCGTTATCTCGGTGACTTCACTTTATTTTAATTTTTCTTTAATGATTATGAAAGCGCTTCTAAAGACCTTTCAAAAAAGCCAAAAAACAAAAAATCTGACCACTGGTTCAGAAGTTAGCAATTTTACCCCACTACCCTCCGACCACCAATCCGAAAATTTTCAAACCCCTGCCATTTCGCACACTTGCATTTCCGGGGATGTCGTAATGGACATATCTTCATAAAATGAGACAACGAACACGCTGTGAAATTTGGCGGGTCGTGACTGAATCACCCTGTATATGTTTATAAGATTTCATATGTGACCATCTATATAAATATTACATCAATTTTCATTAATGTACACATATGACCATGTATGGAAATGTATGGAAATGTATAGACATGGTATGATGTAAATATTAACACGAAGTTCTGAAATGAGCGTACAATTTTTTTTAACACACTCATTTTTTTTTTTTGTCAAAAGAAATTACATTTAAAATTTTTTTTAAAGTCGTTTAATTCGAATTCGGTCCTATTAAAGAAATTGTAGTATCAATTAAAATAATTTGCAACTATTTAATTGATTTTATTTTTAATTAAGGTTTCAATAATACCTATTAAAAATTTATTTGAATATTGTTTTTAATTTCAAACAAACTTTTAATAGATGCTATTTAAAGTTTAACTAAAATTCAGAAAAAACCTCCAAAAATTAGGGGAAAAATATATCAAATTTAAAAAAATTATCGCTAAATTGGAAAATATCGCCAAAATTAAAAAAAACAGAAAAATTGTAAAATAATCGCCAACAAAATAAAAAAAAAACACAAAACAACCAAAAAAAATAAAAATTTTAAAATAATCGTCAAATTAAAAAAAAAAAATGGCTAAAATTTTAAAAAACGCTCAAATAGAAAAAAATATTTAAAAAATCGCTTGGAAAAAATCGAAGAAATTAAAAAAAAAAACACTTTAATTAAATTTAAAAATTCGTTATCACGAAAACATTTTCAATTTTTGTATTTTTTTTGTTTTTAATTTCAGACTATTTTTTTAATTTTTGTGTGTTTTTAAATGTAATCACCAACATTTAAAAAATTTTATTTTTCAATTTGGCGACTTTTTTTTTTAAGGTTTGTCGATTTTTTTTTTCAATTTAGGTCAATTTTTTAATTTTAGAGATTTTTTTACATACAAGTTTTTTTGACCTTTAATTGTGCAATAAAAATGAACAGTATTCAAGTTCGAGGAACTACTCTATATTTCTTTATTAGGATATTGTCCTAACAAAAAATTTATTAATTTACCACTTTTTAAATTTAGACTTTTTTATTTTTACGAATTTTTTCATTTAAACGATTATTTTTCAATTTTAGCGATTTTTTGCAACTTAAGGGATTTTTTAAAAATATTTGAATTTTTTCTTTGTTGCCATTATGGATTATTAAAACTGGAAATTTTTGTTGCACCAAATTCATTTTCCATTAAACATTTAATACATATTATTGAACTTTTAATTGAAAATGAGTTTGAGAAACAACAAAAATTTAGTTTTGTTAGTTTTTTGTTTTTATATACATCCAGATTATTTTTATGTTATTTTTAATTTCTAACGAGCTTTGAAACCTCCGCATATTTATAAAAATAAAGCAAATCATACATATTAGCTAGGTTGATACTAGTATTTCAATCTGGCTAAAGATCTCATCAGAACCCGAAGTTTTAGAAAATCTATTAATTATCAATTTTGCTCCATTCTTGTCTTCTTAGTAATCAAGCACGTGGTTAGGGTCTTTTCCTAACAAGCATCATGACGTTACTAAACTTTGAAGACCAAAAATGTTCTATTTATATAAAAAATTTTAGTTTTTACTCTGGCTCAAGTAATATTTTTTACAGTTTTGTTAGTTTTTTGTTTTTATATACATCGAGATTATTTTTATGTTTTTTGTAATTTTTAACGAGCTTCCAACCTCCGTATATTTACAAAAATACTAGTATTTCGATCTGGATAAAGATCTCATCAGAAACCGAAGTTTTAGAAAAATTTAATTGAAACTTTTTTAATGATAATTTTTTCTGTGTAGTTTTTGAGCAATGTTTCCCAGAAAATTGTTAGGAAATATAAATACTTTTTTGACCAAAAATGAAAATTTTTCATAAATTTTTTAAATTTTGAACTTTAAGGATTTTTCACGACTAAACTATTGAAGATAAATTAAAAAAGTTTGCTATTGTCTTTTATCGTGAAGTATTATTAACACGGCGATTTTTACTTAATAAAGCTTTGGTTAGTGGTAGATAAAGGAAAAAACAAAATTTTATTTTTAAACTAAAATAAATTTTAAAGTAAAGTAGATAACCTATAGCTATAAGTTTGTTTATGTTTACCAAACTTCCAAGAAATTAAAAAAAATATATAAATACGTTTTTGCCCAAAAAATACAATTTTTCATGAATTTTTTAAATTTTGAACTTTAAGGATTTTAGATATTGGTCCACATTTACAAAAGAGACCCTAAAAAGAATTTTTTATACACGAGGTAGTCAACTTTGACTACCTGTAAGTACAACCCTGTACTAAAACAGGGTGACCCAAGCATAATATTACAATAGATTATCAACTCTTTTACAATTTCCAATTTAATTCGTGACGATCGGATGAGTAGTTGTGAAGTTCCATATTTATTACCATTATTTTTCCATATACCCAACTGTGCATTATATCGAACTTCTCAAACCGTTTTTATAATATATTCAGCTAGACTAGGGTTGCCATATTTGAAAAGTGAAAAAAAGTACATTGATGAAAAAAAACAGTACTTTTCAAAAAAAAAAAACAGTACATTTTTGTATTTATTGTTAACATAACTTTTACTTCAATACATCACATATTTACTTAAAATAAGTTAATAAACCGAACCAAATAGCGTAGGTAAAATTAACAAAAAAATTTTTGTAGATCTTTAAAGGAATTTTGTCAATTTTTTTTTTAAGATTTAACAAATTTTATTCAAATCAACAAAATTTCGTCAAGTTTACATCCTCTAAAGAAGTAAAATTGAGTAAATTTCATCAAATTGACTAAATTCGTCAAATTGGCTAAAATTATTAGTTTGAAACGCCATTACTTTTTGCATTGGGCAGTGTCATGAAAAAAATTGTGTTTACAAACATCCATTGCTTGAAAAGTAAACAAACCAAACTTATAAAAAATATTACTTTCCCAGAAAATCGCTAACTTATTCTAACTTGGAGTAAAAAAAATTCACATATATTAGGGGCGTACCTAAAAGTTACTTTTTACATTTTTGAAAATTTTATTTAACAAAAACCAAAGAACTAGTTCTTGCTGTCAAATGTTTTATTAAACACATCCCAAATATTAAATAACATAAGTATTACGGATATCCGTTGGCAAAAATTTTTGTTAGAGCATTTTGATTCTAGCGGATTTCAACGTTTTTTTTTAAATTTGTATAGACTTTTTTTTAACAAGATTTCTGTAATATTTCATCAATGTTATTGTGTATGCTATTTTATATAATTGTAATAACTTTATTATAAAGTATAATTTTTCGTGTTCAAAGTTAACTTGTGTTTTCATGGGGTCACAATTGACCCTCTTATTTTAAAAGAGTCAAAAATCACAAAGATGACATAAAATCAATTTTGTTTATGTATCTAATTGTAATTTATTTACATTTTAAAATGAATTAAAATTAATTATTTAGTATAAATTCAGATACTTGTATTCATATTAAAATTGATTTTATTGTACATATTCAGGAGTATTTTCGAAAAACGTATTTTTAATTTAATAGTGTAAATTTTATCCCTCAAAATTATTATAATGGAAAAGTTTTAAGTTCTAATTTTTACTTAATTGACCTACTCGAAGACTAGAAACGGTTAACGAAATTTTTTTTAGAATAAATATAAATTGAATTATTCCTTTTTTTATTTTATTTATAAATTTTGCCACAAAGCTGCATTTTCTTACGTGGGCCATATTTGACCCCCGGTTAACATGGGTTAACTATCAACAGAAAACATAGTATTTTATACTAAATTTATTACAGTAGTTTTGACTTAGCTGCACAACCAACTTCTGCACGAATTTTTGTGCAGGTAAGCCAAAAGCGCTGCTAACTCAAATTTGTTACCTGCCTTAAAGTACAGGTAAACTAAATTGTTGAAAACTGCAAAGACCAGATATGATTTAATTTATTTTTATTAATTGTTTATTTCATACAATAGAATTTATATAAAAAACAACAAAACGAAAATAAAAAAACATTCATAAAAAATTTTATAAGGTTTTTACATACAAATTTATGTAGGTACAAGCGTTAACTAACCAAACTAACTAAGTAAGCAAAACATAAGAGGCAGCTAACGGCGATCTTTTGTATGAAAATAATGTACAACTGCCAAAAACATGAGGCACTGATTTTAAATGCGCAGGTATACACAGTGCACTTAATGAAGGCAATTGCATACGTAATTTTGTAAAATAACAACGAAACCAAAATTTTGTGCAGTTATGTGAAAAGTGCACGTAAGTAAAAGGCAGTTAAATCAAAACTACTGTACAATCATATAAAAGAGCATATACAATAATATTGATAAAATATTATTAAAACCTTGTTTTTAAGTGAAAATGTATAAAAATAAAAAAAACCTTGAAATCCCCGTGAATCAAATGCTCTAAAAAAAAAATTGCCAACGGATATCCACAGTACTTGGCTTATTAATACTTGAGATGTGTTTAATGAAATACTTGACAGCAAACACTAGGTTTTTGATTTTTGTTGAATAAAATTTTCAAAAATGCACAAAAATCACTTTGAGGTACCCGCAAAATATTTATAAATTTTTTTGCCACAAAGTTAGGATAAGTTAGCGGTTTTCTGGGAAAGTAATATTTTTTATCTGAGTAGTTATGATTAAACCCAACACAAAAATTATTTTATATTTTTTTAATTTTGAAGAAAAAAAATTTGTAATTTTTTTTAAATTCTGCCCATTTTTGCAAGGGGCTTGATTTTCAAGGGTGATGCGGGACATCTTCCCGTTATGCTAGAACTCAAATTTTTGGCGTGGCGTATTTTAACACCCTAACAAATATTTTAAGGGGGGCGGAGTACAGACAAAATCTCATTTTTATTTTCGCTCATACAACGAAGGACCGACCAGCCTAATGTATATATTAAATAGACCTTTCTAAAATTTTTTTTTTGGAAAAATCACTTGGCCTTTGAAGTGTTTTCCTAGTTTAAAGTTTTATTTTTGCCAAAAAAAAAAAACAGTGTATGTTTTCGAAAGCTAATTTAAATACCTTTCTAATGGTACCAAGATCTTTGAAATCAGTTCAGCCATTCCGTAGTAATCACAGCTTGATAGTACAAATTATCGTCATTTTTCAAAAACTTTGATACCTTGCCACGCCCACATATTTTCATAAATGCAATTTCTAAAAATGAGGTTGTGTTTGTATGGGTAAAATGCAGCTGTATGCAAAATTTCATCAAAATCTGAGAGGGTCAAGTTCAATGCATATCGGTTTTGATATGGAATTCTTCATATGTGAGGTTACTACTTTGTTATTAACTAGCAATAACAAACAGTAAAGCACATATGAAACAATAAACAAAACAAAAAACAGACAACAACAACTAACAATAGGCACTAACAAATAACAGTGAGGGCACTAATAACATTGATGGTACGGTGACTGGCGATCTGACCCGACAATTAATGAGAACGTTATATATCAATAAAAACTTTTTGCTCTCATTCAAGCTTTTTGCTCTCAAAACATAATCGGGAATAAAAATTTACCTTATAAAATTTCCTTTTTCTCTTTGCTTTGGTTCAACTTTTTTTCGGCCGGGAACAGTTATTTGGGAATTTTTTTTTTAATTTTGTTTTGTTACAAAAACACTCACTAACCATAATTAGCTCTTTAATTCTACAACAACACTAACACATTTTATTTTTTTTTCAAGAAATGAAGTAGAGACAAAAGTGAGACTACCGAAAGGCCCCCGGCACCCAAACGCAATTTATTATGGAATTTCTAACACTTTTTTTACGTATTGAACAATAATATTTTAACAAAATTTTTATCAAAAAATATTAAGCTGCCATTGAATTATATTTTAATTAAATAATATATAAATTTTTTTCTTATTTAAACACAATTTTGATTTAATAACGACGAGCACTACTACCGAACAAGCGTATCGTGTGAAAATTGAGCAAAAACTAAAAGTGCAATATGAAAAAGAATGAAGAGAATGATTGTTAAAAAATATGAAATACATTGTTGTTATACTTAGAGTTTTCAAATTAGGGAAATTCTCTAAAAAAAAACCTGGATATTTTGCTCAATTTAGTCTGTTTTCACTTTTAACGAAACTCTGTAAACTGGTAAATTATTTTTTGATCATTGAGAACCAAGGTTGCCATTTTGGCTATTTTCCGTCTAGATCTAGCGGTTATTTCCCATCTAGCTATACAAAAAATAACTAGATTGCATCTAGCCGGAAGATTTAGCTATTTATATATTTTTCTTCCTAGCTATTTTTAGTCATTTATTTTAATGATTATTTTCAAGACTTCACGTTTTTGTTATGAAGGTGTCCAATTAATCTATTTCGCAGCTGAACTTTATGTTTATTTCAAAAAGCCATACAAATATACATTAATACCAGGTCGGTATTAATGTATATTTTTAAAGGTATCCTTGCAACTTTTATAAGGTGCTTTTTAAAATTTTAAATGTTTAAGAATAAAAGACCAATGAAAATTTCAATTCATTCACAAATGTTGCCACCTATTTAAGAAAAAATTTAACATGTTGTAAATGAAAACCGTATTACTTTCAAGTTTTTTTTTTTGTAAAGTTATTAACCCATTATTGGCCATTGTACTTGCACAGGTACAGAAAAACACTCATATTTGAAAGGCCATAAATCCACTAAGAAATGATTTTCTTCAATATTTTTTTTTTTTTTTGTGTTATGTGTTTTCTGCTTAACAAAAGCACATTGACAAAGCAGCGGCAAAAAATAACGGTACTTCGAATTTTGGTTTGTTTTGTTTAGACTTTTCTAGATTTGCTCATTTTTTGTAGGTCAGTGATTGTTTGACTCTATCAGAAGTGTGTCGCATAACAATTAAAAGAGTTTGCACTTGATTTACGAATAAAAAGGCTTGTTTTTTCTAATTTGAAAAAATTTGTCTATAAGAAAGTGATTTTCCAAACGAAAGGTAGGTTTGAAAAACAGTGTACTCGCGTGGGTACAATGGCTGATAACGTACATATATATTTTGTTTAGTTTTTATATCATATTTTTTAGGTTTTTTTTTAATTGACATGGCGTTTGAAAGCATCAACATATCAATCTTTTATGGCAGAAGATTTAAAAAACTTAGACAGCGCTTTGGATTTTGTGGAAGGGGGCTTCAAGTCATAATGTTTTTGATGTTGCGTATATTCCACCAGATGCAGATATAAATACAGATGAGGAGGAAGATGATGCTGAGGATCTTAACGCTAACATCATGACCCAAGATATACCGGGTGATATAGAGGTTTTTTGTAGCAGCGATAGCGAAGACGATGTACCTCTTCAAGAGCTGCGTCGCAGAATCCAGCACACAAAACCAGGACAAAACTCTCCCAAATGGTCAAAAAGAGAATGTTCTATTGAAATGCCAAATACAACTTTTTCTATGCACAACAAAAACGAAATGATATCAAAGTTAGGAGGAAAGTCGGAGCTTAAAGTGTTCGAAACTTTGTTTGGTTCTGAGGTGGTCAATTATATCGTCAAGCAAACTCGCCTTTATGCTTTACAGTGTAATGCGCATCACTTTTCATTCACAGAGAACGATTTGAAGGTTTTTTTTGGGAATTCTGTTGTTAAATGGTTATAGCTCTATGCCGAGAGAGAATATGTACTGGGAATTGTCTGAAGATACCCGTTCACCACTTGTTTCTAACAACATGTCCCGAAATAATACTAACTGACAAAATGGCAATGGTTAGACCTTTGCAAAAACTACTATGCCAAAAAAACTACTATGAAAACCATTTTCCGAAAAGAATTGAAAAACCGTTTACGCTGTCGTCAATGCCACAACCCAATAAGATGAATTTGTGAACTATGTGACGTAGCTCTGTGTGTAGAAAAGGAGTGCTTCAAAAATTTTCATACAAAAAAATAAGCATATATGAATACATGCATTGAGCCATTGTACCTGTTTGAGTACAGCCCCAAAAACCTTCAAAATACACTTTTTTTATTTTTCATATAATTTAAGTTCTTTATGTTCCTTTCATTTATATTAAATAAACAGAATGGATGATTTTTAATTTAAAGACTGTTGGCTTTTAATGGGTTAAACAAGAAAAAGGAGTGTTATCGGAATAATCTCAACACACATTTTCACTTAATACTTGTTTATTTTTAAAAAGAAAATTTTTATTTTATTGACGAAGGATACAAAACAAGTTTCAAATACCGTAATTTTTTATTTTTATTTGTTTATAATCATATAAATACAAATTATATCCTATTACCCTAACCGAGCACTAGATACTTTGGCTTTCTGCTAGTTGCATCGAAAACAGACCAGTGCCTCTGGTGAGAATCGAACCCACGACCCCTGCACTGCCACGAACTATCCTACGGTGCGCAAAACTTTTTTAAATTGGTCTGTGCCAAGCAATTAGGATACTTAAAATATCATCCAAAACCCGAATCACTCACTTTTGTTAAGATTCGATTTGTAAGCGAAATAATTAGCCGATCGGTTTTTTATTTTGTAGTTTTGTCATTTTTAGTTTTAAGTTAAATAAAATGTATTATAGTGAATAAAAAGAATAAAAAAAAAACAGATCGCATCATTTTTATAATTTAAATACAGAAATTTAGGGAAACAATTTAAACATAATTTATGAACATTTTTCATAATATTTATGCAACATTTCTTAGTATTTATGAAAAATTTCATAAAAGCTCACAAGGCAGCTTCATAATATTTATGAAACATTTCATAAATCTGAAGAAGACTGTCATCAATTTGCTCTTTTATGACACAACTTCATCATATTTATGAAGTGTTACATTAGACGAAAATCAATGAAGTTTTTCTTCATATTTACGAAGTTTTTCATAAATATGATGAAGCCTTTTTCCTGAGTGTATAATTACATATTACGATAAACAAAAAAGAATAGTATTATAAAATAATTTAAAGAATTATTTTAAATTATGTTAGTTTTTTTATGCAATTCTAATCAATTTGCAATAAAATGCGGAGCGGTTCATATCTAAGCATGTCTTGAGTTCATAGAAGAGGGAGGAAAAGAGAATGGAAGGGGGTACAGACTTGCCCGTTCTCCAATTCCGTGTGAACACAAAAACAAGTTCAAAGGAGAATTGAAGAAAACTTGCGCCAGTAAAATTGCCGTGTGTGAACCGGGACTAAGTGATTTTGAACAAGAGCAAATTTCAGCTTGTTTCAAAAGTCGCTTAATTTTTCGGGAAATTACTAGAAAAATAAACCGTTCACATGTGCTTGTCACAAATTTTGCAAATAATCCGAGTGGTCAAAAAAAAAAGATTTCTGATCGGGACCGGCGTAACATAATCACAAAATAATCAACTGTACCTGCAACTCAATGAAGAGTATCAATCAGATAATCGATGAATGTAAGGTAAATGAGAGAGAAAGCTGATAACTGTGCCAAGGTTATTACTCGCCACAAAACTGCTCGACTTGAATTTGCTAAAAGTTAAGTAATTAGTCGCTGTTGTTTGTAGGACTGTTTAAACATAAATTTCTTTTAAAGATGATTTTTTCTGATGAGAAAAAGTCCAATCTTGATGGTCCAGCTGGTTTTAACAACTATTGGAGCGACCTACGTAAGGAACTACGATATTTCTCAAAAAGAAATGTCGGTTTGCGTTGCTTTTTGTTCGACGGTATGGTTGATTTGGCATTTCCAAGCGCCGCACACTGGGGTATTTTGTATCAAACCTGTGGATTAATTCCGAGGCTTCTCAAACTGATAATTTTGTTTAGAACACCTCAAAATAAGCCGAAAAAATTTTATAAAAATTATCGATAACTCGTTTAGTTATCGAGATATCTGGAGTTGAAGTTTATAAAAAATCGATAACTTTTTACCGTTTTATTTTCTTAGAGAATACCTCAAAATTAACCGAAAAAATTAAGTAAGAATTATCGATAACTGTTTTTTGTTATCGAGATATCTGGAGTTGAAGTTTAAAAAAAATCGATAACTTTTTACAGTTTTATTTTCTTAGAGAATACTTCAAAATAAACCGAAAAAATTAAGTAAGAATTATCGATAACTCGCTTGTTATCGAGATATCTGGCTTTGAAGTTATAAACAATATGATAACTTTTCAGCGTTTTACTAGACCAGATAATTTTGTTTTGTCGTGCTTCTAAAATTAGGCGGAAAACTAAAATGAAGTTATCGATAACTCCCTTAGTTAGCGAGATATCGATGTTACAGGTTTTTCTGTATATTACCCTAAAATATGCAGAAAAAATTAAATTTTGCGATAATTCGACTATTTATTATTTTAAATAAAAAAACAAACATTTCATTATAAATTTCATTACAATCAATTAATTATGCATCATCATTGCTATCATCGTCACCATCTTCCTCGTCGGAATCACTGTCATGAGCACTATTATTGTCTCTGGCATAAGCGTTTGCCAAATTTAAGGATGGAGATTGTAACATATCTACAGCCGTTTTTGGTAGGCTGTGTAATTTTTTTTCAGGCAAATTTCTCCTGCTTGATATTATTGGATCAGAACTAATCAGCATCATGTTAAAAACGTCTTGATTCGACTTTTGTCGATTCATTTTCTAGAATAACACTCTCTATATTTTTTGAAATCTTTGTTGGTAGCTTCCTGCGCTTCTTCCGATAATTGGCCAATCGGTAACAATGCATATGCTATTATTTCAGGTCCGTGATAAAAAATTTATGCAATGTTGGAGGCATATAGTACCACGGATAATTTTCTACAAAGATTCTAGCCGCTTCATGTGCATATTCCCGAAACTTATGTACATTTACTTCATGACCACAAGAACAACAATCAGTATATTATGCATTCTGACTATTAAATTAACGTTAATTTTCGTAATTTCCGCTGATAGTTCCGCATTCTGAAAAAAACGCCTGGCCGTATTTCCGTCATTGGAGTTACCGAATCCGGGTTTTGGACGATCAACAATTAAACCAGTTTTCTCTCTAAATTGTTTTTGAATTTCTGCTTTAGTTTTTTCGACAATTTGCTTTTCGGAGTCTGATCTAGCTTGCCATTTTTTGATTGGCAGTTTATATGACAAATGAAGAAGGCACTCAAAAAATCGTATCCATCCATGCAAAATCGATAACCCAAATTGTAAATTATCAGTGTTAATTTCCTTTTTTATCATTTTATCAATTTGGTTAAAATCTTTGCTGGTGGATCCGCAGAAGTAACACTTTTGTGTAGATGTAGTTTCAGTGAGAGCGTTACAAACTTTTCCATCTATCATCGATAATATTAAACTATGTCTCACTACTACAACTTTCTCACCAAGTGCCACAATTGAATTAGTTAGATGTTTAATTTCTTCATTGACTCTATCATGCTCTAGCTTTGAAACAACTGATGTTTCTTTGATGAACTCCATTTTCAATGGTCTGCAGAATCTGGTAGAAGAAGGGCGGGGATTCTGCCATATAATTTTTTCCCCGCATACCAACCTTAATGGCACAATTGATGTTATTAACACAGAGGAATCAGTAGCGTCTGTACCATGAAATGCTTGTTTATATGAGCTATGGCCAGAACTCCCATCGAAGCCCCATTTTTTGTATAAACAAAATTCAGACAATTCTTTTTATTAATAGAATCAATCACACAGTTTTGCAGCAGTACTAGGCGTTCAACAGTGTGATTAAGAAGTGCCTGTAAATCAACTTCGACTGAGGTTTCACATACTCTCATACTATCGCTTTTTGGATAACATTGTTGTTTTGCTAACTGGACAGCAGTGTACGAGGGAAACCTTGCTGGAGCAGATGATTTCACAATATTATATTGATGCCGCGATAGTTTAGCTTCAACCAAAACAGATAATGCTTCTTCACTACTCATTTTGTTGGACGCCGCCGACTGAATTAAACTTTTCCTGTATTTGTCCGCTCTCGTTGGTGACAAAGAAGCTACATCATTTACTAACTTAGATGCCCCAATATTACCAGACTCCCGTAACTTCACTTGAGTTGCAAAAGCTAGCATTGACAACGATGTGTTGTCTCTCAAAACCTTGGTTTTTTTGTACTTTGTGTTTGGGCCGCAATCTTCGAAAGCAATTTCTTTGCGACCCTCGTTTTAGCTGTTTAGTACAAAAAGAAATAGAAGAGTCTAACCAATTCCGATGGGTTTTAAAGAAACGTTCTTCTTTTCTATGACATCTTGTCCATCGGGTTTTAAATTCGGAGATGAAACGATTCATTGTGGCATTGAAAATAGGAATATCTTCCTCTGATGGTTCAGTACACTTCTTCATTTCTTCCTTTAAATAATTGAACTTATCTTCAAAATGCTGGAATCCTGAGTTTTGCATTAAGTTGTACAGATGTTGACGAGTGAAGAAACGTGTGCATGAACTTATCCCTAGCAAAATGATAAAACATTTTTTTACTTTTAACGTGGAAATAATTTTCCATTTAGCTTTTCACAATTAAATTGACATTCACTGGGACAAAACTAACATTGTCTATCGAAAAAAATAAAGTAATACTCCAAAACTGGAAGGCAAACACTGGAAACAACAACACAAAACAAATAATAAACCATCACAACAGCATCACCAGAGCTCTCAGTTCTGGGGATTTTTGGGGATGAAAAATCGCAAATTGGGGATAAGGTATAAAATAAAACTGGGAACCCTGAGCATCACAAATCAGTTATACAACAACAACACAAAACAAATAATAAATATCAATAACAAAACAAAACAGATACACAAAACGCCAGCAACAAAAAACATGCGTGGAAATTGATCATTTTTGACCACTGACATAATGAACAAAAAGTAGAATTAATCAAATTTTGCCACAAAAGCGCAGCTCAACTTTTTGCAGAAACATCGTCTACAATCCGCAAAATCAAAAAAAAAAAAAAAAAATCAGAGCCCGATCCAGTCCGATAATTAACTATATGTCCAAATATATACCCCAAATATGCACATTTTGGGGACTTTGAACAAAAAATAATTTAAAATATTAAATTACTTTTTTTCCTGTAATACTTGTATCTGAAAAATAGTTCAATACCTGAAGTTGAAGGCTCCATACTCAGATTTAAATTTCACTTGAAGGTTTTTTTATCGAAGAAACACTTTTTTAAACTTAAAATATCAATTTTACAGCGAGCGCAAGCGAACAAAGAATAAAAGTGTAAATTCAAAAACATAATGCAGCTTCACTATACAACTTAGAGCCGTTATTTTTTCGGTTAGTGACGCAGAATTATGTGTAGTTTCTATGGTTATTAAGTATTCGAGTGTTATTTCAAAATTAATTTTTTAATTAATCCACAGTTTTGATACCCAATAACCCAGTGTGCGCCGGAATGAAGTCTTCTGAGTACATTAAAGTATTAGAAGAGAAATTGGTGCCATTTATTGAAAATAGCAACGAAACAGAATTAATTTTCCGACAAGACAATACAAAACATGTAATTCGTTAGACAATGGAATGGCTATCATTATAAACTTTAAGAGTGTTGGAATGGCCCGCATGTTCTCCGGATCAAAACCTCATTGAGAATACTTGGGGAGTATAAACCCGTCGCGTTTACGCAGAAGACCGTCAATATGAAAGCGTTTTTTCACATAAAAGAAGCAGTCATGGATGCGTGGTGATCTATAACGGAAGAACTTCTGATTGACCTACCGATCGAATTTTAGAGTTGATTCACAAAAAGAAGGCAATATTCAAACAGCTGCTTTAAAATATTTTTCTAAATTTTTGTAAATTTTGATATATTAAGTACACGTGTATTTATAGTTATGAAACACTAATTAATTTTGTTATTCGTTTTTAAATAGTAAAATAAAAAATAAATTAATTGTTTTTTTTTTTTTTTGTTATATTTCGGTTTTACTTTTATGTCGGTTAACCTCTTCTACTTTTTTCAACTTACGAAATTTTGTAAAAAAAAAATAATGTGTAGTTATAGTTTTGCAACGCAGCGTATAGAGAATTCCGCATTTTCGCTGCTTTTGTAACTTCTATCGCATATCCGTATTTAATAAAAATCACTTTAAAAACTTTACAATATTGTAGTCATATTAATATTAATATTAAGTGTGATGGGCCTTTTTTTGTCCCCAAGAACCTAGAGGTTAAAGATTTTTTAGATGAAAGTAAAGATAATTATTGTCATGCCAAATTTAAGTTATATTTATCAGAAAATCATGCAAACTTTAATAAAAATATTAAAAATTTTTTCAATTTTTGACAAAATAGTAATTTTTATAAAATGTCCTTTATAAAATGTCGCTCCAAACACAAACTCGAATTATTATTTTTCCAATTTAATTTTTTTCTTATATAAAATCTCCATATTATGCATTTTATAAAGTTTTTTAAATTATTTAAATTATGTGTGAGATTTTATTTGTTCGGTTTTAGATCATGACAAATTTTTCTCTAAATTAACAGAAAAATTATAATTTTTATATGATAATTTACTTGACTATTAGAAAAAAACACAGAAAAAGTTATTAGACACTAGCATGAATGGAATGCATTTTCTGACCCACTACGGTCTTCATCAACATTCTTCGTGCCATTTTAGTGTTAATCGTAAATATCATCTATTTAACTCACACGTTGAAGAAATTGGGTAACGTTAAATCCCACATTACTCTGTGTGTTGAGTTAGAATGAAATTTACCACGAACGATTTCTATTTATAGCACGGATGTTAAAGTTGGTACAATTGTACTTTTTTTGGTACATTTTGACCTTCTAAAGTACCGGGGTACTACCGCGACTCATTTGGTACAATTTAAAAATTTTTAATTTTTCCCCTTTTTATTATAGCAAACAAATTGTTATTGTGTCCATTTTCATTGCATTTATTCGTTTTATGTAATGAGCGCTTAAAATATATGCGACCATATCCGATTTGACGATTTATCATCATTTTGAGGATTTTGTAGAATAAAATTTTCGATTTTTTTTTAAATATCGCAAATTTGAAGATTTTTAACAAAATCTATCTGGCAGACTGGTATTGTGGTGTTAGAGCTCTTACATATATTGACACTTGTTGCAGCCAACTTCACTTGCATTTTGAATTTATTAAAATTCTGAAGAAGTGAAAATTAAATTAAATTATTGTTAAAGAAATGAAAGAAAATGCCACACAATCTTATATAAAATTATGCGAAGTTTTAACAACCAAAGTCAATTTTAATAACGAATTATTAATGGGGTTCCATAAGTTAAACAAGTAGTATTGCACATATTCTAGTAAAAATGTTCCCGAATGAAATTGCAAATTTCGATTCAATAAATAATCTATTTAGAGCTTTCGCTGATGTTGAGCAACTGAAGTCGTTAAAAAATTAAAACATTTGTAGTTAATGGTCGGTAGTAGCTTATTTTGAAAATTAACTGAATTTCAATATGTTTCCAGACATTTCTAGAGTCGTTGCTGGAATTTATCCATTCCACACTCATCTGCAAATGTGGCGAGAGTTTTTTCTTTTCAAAATATAATAAAAACTAAGGAAAGAAACAGACTACATGTGCATTATCAAGTCTCATACAGACAAAGGATTGGTTAAGATCGACAAATTCGTGCTGCTATGATGTAGAAATTCCAAATAGTTTATTAACTAAACAAATTATTCCATGATTTTGACCTCATATAGTCATAAGACTTTTTAGTACCTTCTGTTATTGTTAAGTTTTGTTTTTTTTTTGTGTACAAGTGAATTTTTATGTACTTGTTTTGTTGTTTTAATAAATTAAAAAAAATGGTACCATGAAGGTCCAAAAAGTACAATTTTTTTTGGAGGTTGGTACAAAAGTGAAAACCCTATTTAACATCCCTGATTTATAGTGTGTTTGTTTTTTCTCTAGTCATTATCATAGTTACCAGTTTAACTTTCAGTTAAAACTTTAAATGGCAGTTCTTTTCTCTAATGTCATCATATACTATCCTTCTACATTAACAAAGCATATCAACAAACATTAAAGATTTTTTATTAATACATATGACGAGCATATACATTAAACGATTTTTGCACTGTACCTGGTGAGTGGTTTAATAGTGAATTTTATCGTTGATCTATAAATTTATGTGTGAGATTTTATTTGTTAAATTATTTAAAAAAACTGACGTTTTACCATTTTTATCAAATTTGTTGATCATTTTGGATTCAAGGTAAAAGCGGGTTAATGATATCCGATGAAGTCAGAATTGCATAGAGCAAGTGTGAGTGTGTGCGGTAGTAAACGCAAGTATTAAATTTTTTTTTTTTTTAAACTGTGGCAACCCTATAGCTTCAAATTGTGGGGTAGGGATTTCACTTAAAGGGTCATAAATATCGACAATTTTTTTTTTGCATAAGAACTGTTATTTTTTTGGGGAAAACAAAAAAAAACGTGTGTTCTAAATACCCTAAAAATTTCAGAGTGGAAAGCTCCTTACTTAGTGAGATATCAGAAAAAATGTAGAAGTATGTACACCAGAAAATGTGTTTTTCTTTCAATAGTAATAGTAATAATAGTTTTTCAATAGCAACAATTAAAAAAAAACACATGTTTAGAACACATGTGTAGCTATTTGTATAAAAATTTTAAAAAAGTATTTTTTCCAAAAATTGATTTTAAAGTTTTTTTTTCAAAAATTTTTATTTTTAAAAAATGTGTAAAATTTTTTTTTATTTATTTTTTTATACCCCAAAACCTTGCCGTTCTTATGCAAAAAAAATTGTCAAAAGTTATGACCTTTTCAGTGAAGTCCCTACCCCACAAATTGAAGCTATAGGGATGCCAATTTTCAAAAAAAAAAAAAAAATTGTTTTTAATACTTGCGTTCACTACCGCACACACTCACAAAATTTTATTAAAATCGGAAAACATCGATTAATTTCACGGTGATATTAAATGGAATTGCTCCATATGAGAATAATTTTGAGTTTATTAAATGAACAAAATAAATAAAAAATATTTATTTCGAAACTTTGAATTTTGGGGATTTTTAATAATACACTTTTTACAAAAATGGTACATTTAGAATACTATATAGGTAAAGACCACTGCATAGTAGTAGTTAAAAACAAATGAAATTTCACATGAAAAAAATACAACTTACAATTCAACTAACATTGTCATTTGTTTTTTACTGTTCAAAAACTTAACAACAATTGTAGAAAAATTTACCACATATGCCGTAAAAAATAAGCAAACACTATTTGTTTTATTTTTTTAAATAAAAAAAAACTATTGTATAAAATAAATGTAAAATCATAATACAGTAAATTAATGTGGTTTGGTTTTTTAAATCAACTACATATGTAGGCAAAATTAAACTTATTCTAAAAAGGACTGTTTTCTTCACTTAAAAATAAACATACTGTAAAACAACTCAAACAACTACAAATATTTACAGCAGAAACAGCATTACAGCAACTTTCGGCACAGGTTAATGTTTTCAAAAAAAAAATCTATTTCTACCATTTGCAATAATTTGTAATAAGATTGGAGGGAGTAATGACAAATCTATTTTTAAGGGATACCCTTATATATTACAACGATGTGATTGAAAGTCCCTAAAGTCAGCGTCTGGCCATAGAGGGTTAAATTAATAAATATTTTGAAACCCAAATCTTATTTTTAAACTATTGGGATGCTAGGGGCTCAGGTTCTAAGGCATCTGTTTCAAACATTATTTCCAGTATATGTCATACTGGCTCATAGTGTACTGGTTAGCAAAGCATTAAACACAAATTTCTACCTTTTGAAGAGCTTCTTAAATCTACTATTAAATTTCATTAAAACCAGCATACAGAACGCTAAACAACATAGCAAATATATTGGCAACAACAAAGAATATTTTCAAACATAAAATTGATTGCAAAGACGTTAACCACTTATCGTACTCTAAAAAAAAATTGTATTAGACACGTTTGTTGCTAACGATGTTGACTAATATGAATTTATGTTTCAAACAAATAAAAATTTATATAAAAAGCTTAGAACGAAAAAAAAAATAATTCAATAGTTATTAGAATTTCAATTGAAACAACAAAATCATTATTCCTAGAAACAATGTTCATTAAAGTAATTGTATTAACAATATTAATAACAAGTGGTTTTGATAAAATACAAACTGAGCATGTCAAATCTCAAGGATCACAATTATGGGATATTAGTGAAGAAAGCGAAGAAACTAAAGAAGATTCTTCCAAGGAATTTTATACATTTAAACAGGATAATGATGGTAAAAAGGCTATTGTTAATGAAGATATGTCTATATCAATATCCAAAGATGATGAGGAATATTATGGTGGATACGAAAAACGTACGTTTTAACAAAAATAATTGTCAAAGAAAAAAAAAAAATTAAAATATTAAAACATTTTTTTTTTTGTCTTACAGAAAATCAACCCTTAACTTTAGGTTTAAGAGGAAATAATATTCCTAATGAATTTTCAAATGTTAAATATGCATCAAATATTGCGGATTTCAGTGGCAGTTCATTAAATCTAGACAAATTTAAACGTCACATAAGTAAGTTTTAATTTAAAACATGCCAAAAATGCTTCAAATTTTTAAAATCCATTTGAAAATCCAAGTATATATATGAACATACATGATCATACATAGGTTTATATATAACAATACATGGGTATACATTAGGGCGGGTCGATTTAAAAATCGCTCAACGTATAAGGAAAATCGTATTCTAGGGATCAAAATAAGAAACTTTGCCGAAGCAACCATACCTCTAAAACGAATTCTGATGTCCCGACTTTTGACCCGTAGGGTGAAATTTTGAAAAATCCCACTTTGACCCATTTAGAGTGCCCCAATCGAATCCAACCCAATCGAATATAATTTATACATTCATCTGCTAGAGCGTCTTCCGGAGAAGAAATAGAGACCCTAATCTTGGAAAGACTCCTCCTACTTTCTGAAATATCTCTATCCCGAGATTTGTACATTTTGCTAAAAAAAACACGGCTAAAAAGGCCCTCTTTTAACTTAAATTTATACCCCTAGAATGATGATTTATGCATTAATCTGCTAGCGCGTCTCCCGGAGAAGAAGTATCTCCCATAATCTTGGAGAGATTCCTCCTACTTTCTGAAATATCAAAGTGGGCTTTTTCAAAATTTGACATCGGGACATCAGAATTCGTTTTAGAGGTATGGTTCCTTCGGCAAAGTTTATTATTTTGATCCCTAGAATACGATTTTCCTCCTCCTACTTTCTGAAATATCTCTATTCTGAGATTTGTACATTTTGCTATAAAAACACGGCTAAAAAGGCCCTCTTTCAACTTAAATTTTAACCCCTTAACGGTCACCTAGAATGATGATTTATGCATTAATCTGCTAGCGCGTCTCCCGGAGACCTTAACGGCACCTAGAATGATGATTTATGCATTAATCTGCTAGCGCGTCTCCCAGATAAGAAGTAGCTCCCATAATCTTGGAGAGATTCCTCCTATTTTCTGAAATATCAAAGTGGGCTTTTTCAAAATTTGACTCTACGATTTTCCTTGTACGTTGAGCGATTTTTTGCCTCCCTACAAATCGACCCGCCCTAGTATATATGTTTATATACTTGAATGCATAATCCATACATGATGTCATATATGATCATATAACGTCGAATAAGAAATTAGAGTATATATTACCATCATATATCAGCATATACATATATGATTATATATGATATAACCTCAAATTTCAGATCCGTAGATATATGGTGGTATATGAGATTATTTGTTATTATATAATGAATTAATTATGGACGTATATGATCATGGCTGCCCATGTATGATAAACTACAAGTTCATATATGCTTCAGTATGTTCATTTGGATTTTGATTTTCACATTGGAATCTATTTTCTCAAGCTATTCAACAACTTGAAAAGGCCAATCACAATCCTGGAAAATCTTTGCCAGCTGTATCTCAATCAATGTCTGCTGAATCGAAAGAATTTAATATTTCGCAGATAATTTCCAATAAATTGAAACGACAAATACGTAAGTTAAACAACCCCTACAAATTCATTAAGATTTACCAGCTGTTCAATCTCTTGCAGAATCTCGACCAGCTGACATTAATATACAAGGAAATAATAATCGGTTTTTGAGTTTAGTAAATTTACCCCTAAAACTAAAGGTTTTGGCCAATGTTTTAAGTGAAATAAATCAAGAAGCTGTGGGTACAAAAGGAAGTCCAACAGGTAAGATAGTTTAGTTAATTATATATTTAATTTGTTAAACAAAACTAGTGCAAAATCCGCAAAATTTTTCAATAATTAATAACAGAACAATTGAGCAATGATTGGAACAATTTAAACATTCAAATTAGTTAACATTCCAGAGACATACGGAGACTTTTTACGAAATGGTTCTTAAATTTAGCCAAAACAAAATTAGTACAAAGCCCGGAAATTATCAATAATTAAGAATATAATTAAATTTAATACAATTTGAACTAATTTTGGAGCAATTTAAACCATACATTTAGTCAATTTTTTAAAAACATACGGTGGTTTTTAAAAAATGGTTCTTACGCCTACACAAAGAGAATTCTTTGGACAAATTTTAATAAATTTTTTTCTAAATAAGTTTGCTTCAGAATGTGAATGAAAAATTTCTTAAACTTTATGTAAAAGCTTCATAGTTTAAAAAAACAATTTTAAATAAAATATATAAAATTTTTCATTAAATTTTATGAAAAACTGCATTAATTAATGAAAAGTTTCAATGGACAAATTCTAGTTTCTAGTTTCATAGATCCAATGCAAAATTTCATTGATATCATGTAGATATATCTATCTCAGTGTATGACAACGTCATTTTTAAGTGACCAGTCAATTCATATAAAAAGTCTGGCAATGACCGGTACCAAATACCTTGAGACCTAGCCGGTGTGTCACCTAGGACCAGTCCCATTCCCCCGTAAGGATAAACTCAGACAAGAGACGAGTTTTAATGAAATTTTTCTCTAAACTAATGAGGTTTTCATCACAAAGAGAATGAAAAGTTTCTTAAACTTTCTAAAAAAGCTTTATAATTTTTATGAAACTATTTTTAATGAAACTTCTTTCTAAGGCATATGAAATTTTTAATAACTAAAGTTAAATTTTTCAAAAAGTTTAATGAAAAAATGCATTAACTTAATGAAAAATTTCAATGGACGAATTACAGTGACACCTCATACATCTTATGCAAAAATTTATTGATATCATGCAGAGAATTCTCACATTGCTTACTTTGTAAGCAAATAGCACTTAGCTTGCAAATTCTTAGTTTACTTTTTTAAACTTAATTGAAAATTTATTTTCAAAACACATCACCTAACACGTCACAAAGTGTCCAAAATGTGTTAATTGACCCCCTCCTTTACCTTGGGAGCTGAGCTGAGCATCATCTGGGACTAGCTCAGACGGTATAGCATTTGCATTGTAAGCAGAATGATTTGTTATCGAGCCCTTCGTATGTCGATCCGATTTGTTTAAACTCGTAGTATTTTTAAATCATCTGAGAATTAATAATCTAACTTGCCACAAGGTGTTAACTGACTCCTCCTCTGACAACGCTATGTTAAAGTTACCGGTTCCTTTTCCGTAGGAAAGCCATGTGCTTCTGAGAAATATAAAAAAACCTTAAGATTTTCGCGATATTTTTTAACGTTTTTTTTTTGCAAATAGAAATATTTTATTAAAATTTCTGTTAAAAAAAATTAAAGTATTCCCGATTAAAAAAAATAATATGGAGCTTTATATAATCATGCATTATTTAGTATGAGCTATATACAGTTTCATCCGAGAAATGGACCCATAAAAATCTATCAGTTTCAATCTAATTGCATTTAATTAGATATCTGATAAAATTGTATATATATTAGATGTAATTGGATCCAAGAACTGACGCGATAGAATAGATCCGAACTGATAAAATTATATTTAAGTAATATAGAACTATATCCAAGTGTTGACCTGATACTATTGATGGGCTTATTGTAAAAACTTGATAAGCCACATTTTAGTTTTGGTTTATATTTGCCTTTTAAAGTTGGAAAACATATAGAAATATGAATATTGCAGGACTTTTATACTCTACAAACGTGTGGTAAATGTTTAAGCGAGACTTCTTCCAAAAAATTGTTAATGGTTGTCTAGAAAACAGCGAAAACTACAAAATAGTCAAAGTGACAATAAGCACTTTCAATTGCATTAAATACAAAATCTTTGGTTTCATCAGGTATAATTGTAACAGTTCCAAAATTGTATACAATTATATCTGATTAATATATAATTGTATGAATCAAGTTCTAAAATGATACAATTAAATAAATTTATACACAATTTCACAAAACCGTATCGCTTCATAATTCAGATATAAATATATATGATGAGTGGGCGTTGTGGTGTAATGGTTAGCGCGTTGGACTGTTACACATATAGTCCCGGGTTCGATTCCCGGTGACGACAACATCAATTTAGAAAAATAATATGTATGAGTTTTCTATCACTTATATGTATCGCTGCGCCCACCTTCGGTGTTCGCATAGCACTTAACCCCACTGAAGTAAAATAATGAATCAAGGCTATGAAACAAAAAGCTTTAATAAATTTGCCAACTATTCATCAGGTGTCGAGCAACAGCTGTTCTAAAACTTATCTACTCGCGCAATTACAATGTTGCCATGTTTGAAGCCTTTCAGCTTTTACCACCTTTCATCTCTCCATTATTCCCTTTCCAAAGAAAGCAACACATTAATTAATAGGAAGAATTTCCTGAGTGAGTGTTCATAACTCAAAATTGTATACAATAAAAGGGTAATAACTCAACATCCATTTTTTGCAAGAAAACGACATATAAGGGTCATCTCTACCCACTGTAAAAATCTCTGTACTCTTTAGCAACAAAAAAAATCCCGATCTAAGATTTTTACAGTGGGTAGAGATGACCACTGTATGTCGATTTCTTGCTAAAAAATGGATTTTGAGTTATTACCCTTTGTTGAAGAAGTGCGATATGGGCTAATTTATCGAATGCAATTTTATTTGATCGTTTTTACTCGGGTTTCCCTTTTTAGTACTCCTTCAAAACACATAGACTTTTCTTGCAGGAACAGCGTCAATATTTGCAAGAAATTTATTTAAAGAAATTATTTTATTTACTCAATTTTTTATTCTAGGTACTGATGGTTTTTCCATATCCGGAAATAATAACCGAGTCACAAATTTAGTGGATTTGCCATTAGATGTTAAAGGCGTATTGAATATTTTAAGTAAAGTGAATCAAAAAACCGGTGGGCCTACAGAAAGAAACACAAACCAACAGGGACCTTTGAATGGTTTATTGGGTGGTTTATTAGGAGGTGTCCAAGAAGAAGGAAATAAAGACCTACTAGGAGGTTTATTAGGTGGTGTTAACAATGATGGTTTAGTTGGAGGTTTATTGGGAGAAGAATTGGGCGATACTTTGGAAGATTTATTGGCTGTATTGCTGGCAAATGATGCTGAATTCGGAAATTTATTGGGTGGTATTTTCGGTAGTGACCAAACTGGTGGTTTATTGGCTCCCTTGTTGGAAAATTTATTGGAAGCAGTTGGTAGTATTGTCGAACATTTATTGGAATTACTAACAGCTTTACTAGGGGGACTTTTAAATGGTTTATCACATACGACTGTTCAAAAACATCCATTTCAACAAAATATCAACAGTCCTATTAGTAAGTAGATTTTTAAACTCCCAAGTAAAAATGGGATCGTATATAGATATTTGGAATCAAAAGCTGGTCTTATATGTATAAATATAGTTCAATATATGACACTATATGGTTTCATATAGTACTATTTATGTTCGGATCCGCTACTAGAAGTAATGGGTTCAAATCTGCTCTTATATGAACATATATGAAAATATATGAAACCATATATGGTCATTTATTAAATTATATATTAACATATGTGATCATATAAAATACCATTTCTCATCACATAAATTCATATACGATACTTTTTACTTGTCCTGTTAAATATGATTTCCATTAAGAAAATTTTTTTTATACTTTTAGCAAATTCTGACTTTACTATCAGAGGCAATAATAATCAAGTTACTTCTTTAATTAATGCCCCCATAAAACTTAAAGCGTTTATCAATGTTTTGAGTTCTTTAAAACAAGAGATTGCTCAACAAACTCAACCAAATTCCGCTACAAATCCAATATCGGTAGGAAGTTCATCACAACCCGTAAAAGGTAATAAAAAATTCGAATTTCAAATTATAATAAAAATACATTAATAGTAAAAGCTTTAACATTATTAAAAGCTTGCGAAAAGCAAATAAAAAGTTTGTTCGATTATTAAAACTTTTATCATATTAATTAAACATTTTATTATCTTTAATTACCTTTTATATTCGTGCAATTTTTTTTTTAATTTTTTTTTTTTTGAACAAAACGCGTTATTTTTCACAAAAATTTTTTCCGCTGAATTTTTTCCGCGATTTTTTTTTTCGCAAAAAACGTTTAAAATATATCTATTGTAAAAATGGTAACTACTTTCTCTCTTAAAATTTTTTTTCCTGAAATTTTGTTTCGCGATTTTTTTTTCTTTTTAAATTTTTCAAAATTTTATTTAATACAAATTTAATTGTATAAGTAATGACAATAAGCCATTTATATAATATATTAAAAAAAACTATAATTTCTTTTTCGTAAAATTCTTTTTCCCAAATTTGAAAAAACGCTTTAAAATATGTCGGTTGAAAAAAGCTAGTTAACGCAACTTTTTTTCTTGAATTTTTTTCCGCCAATTTTTTTTTTTGCAAAAATGTTTAATATACATAAAGGTAAATTTTACAAATTTTATTTTCCACAAATTCGATTATTACGCATTTTGTTTTTGCGAAATTCATTTTAAATAAAATGTTTTTTCATCTCAATGGAGGGTATTCCAAATTCAGCACAGCCAAATTTAGTACATTCACTTGTTTTATCTATAATATATTAAATCAGAGCTTTTATAATTTTAAATACTCCTTTCTCTCTCTCTTTCACTTAAAGCTAACGATGGTACTCTCATTCAGGGCAATAATAATCACGTTTCTACTTTATTAAATGTGGCACCAGATGCTGATGTAAAATTAAATCTCCTCTCACAAATAACACAATTATTGAACCCAGGACAAACTAAGAGTGAACACGTTACTAATGGAATTAATGGTGATAATGGATTGGAAAATCCTGATGAAATTTGTTTCGATATACCCATAGATCGTAAGTTATAAACCATATATTTAACAACTCTCTTCAGTGATTATGCAAAATCAAAATTTTTTAGATTCTGGTACTTCTATTGTGGGCAATAATAATCGTGTTTCGGGGCTAGTTAATGTTAAACCTAAAATCAATTTAGATTTAAATATGTTAAGTCAATTAACACAGACTGGAGGTTCAATTCCCAAACATATACCAACACAAAAAATTTGTATACCAAGACCAACTACTCAGGCTCCTCTAACGATACCAACTACAACAGCTGTAACACCCACAACTAATCCCAATGAAATTTGTTTCGATATACCAGTCGAACGTAAGTCGTTTTTAAAAATTCCCCATAACCATTAAATCATTAATTTCATATATTTTTAGAATCTGCTACCTCTATTAAAGGCAATAATAATCGCATTTCAAACTTTGCTAATGTCCAACCTAAAATAAATTTAGATCTAAATCTTTTAAGTAAATTAACACAGACTGGAGGTTCAATTCCCTCTAATATAGCAACACAAAGAATTTGTATACAACATCCAACTTCCCTGACTCCACCAACCATAGCAACCACTACAGCTGTGACACCCACAACTAATCCCAATGAAATTTGTTTTGATATACCCATAGATCGTAAGTAATATACAGAGCGAATTTTCTTGGACTAGTTGTAAAGAAATTTTTCACTAAACTATTGAAGTTTTCTTCGCAAAGTGAATGAAAAATTTCTTAAACTTTATGAAAAAGTTTCATAATTTTTATGAAACTATTTTTTAATAAAACTTTTTATAAGGCTCATCAAATGTTTAATAATTAAAATTAATTTTTTAAAAAATAAACTGAAATTTTTAATAAAATGTTATGAAAACTGCATTAATTGTGACACTTCATAGATCTAATGTAAACAGTCATTAATATCATGCAGATAATTGTTTCAGTGATATAATAAAATTGATTTCAATGTATTAAATTCTAAATATTCTTCTTCCAGAATCTGGCTCTTCTATTATTGGCAATAATAATCGCGTCTTTGAGGCTGTAAATGTCAATTCAATATAAATTTAGCCTTAAATTTATTGAGTCAAATAAATCAATCTGGTAACTCTCTTCCCGTAAAAGTTCCAACCCAACGCATCTGTATACCTATACCGACTACTCCGAAACCAACTACTGCCAGACCTACTAACAAGCCTACAAGAACCACTGCAACCACAGCTCCTACACCACCTTCGCCTACTTCCAGAACAACGTTGCTTCAAGAGAGTTTGCACAAAATGGGTGCAAACTAGAGATTATAAATGTTTAACGAAAGGGATCAATTTCCAAAATATACTTTTACTTACACATACTAATACCATGTAAATTTTGATAGAATAAATAGATTTTTTATTTTAAAATAAATTTGCAACTAGATTTTACATTTCAGTTAATGAATTATAATTTCCCTACTCTGAGAGAATTACGAGGACGGTATGTATAGATGGCGGTAGTGGTTTGAAAAAAAAAATACTTTTGTGAATAGCGGCAATCTTATAAAACATATGTTTTACGTTTCAAGGCGCCACGTTGCTTAGTTTCTTTTTGGAGCAGTGAATTTGTAAACATGGAAAAAATTGGTCACCGTTACATAATTCAATACTTTCACTTAAAAGATCTCAGTCCAACCAATATTAAAATTGAGCTAGATTCTACTCTGGGGGAGTCTGCTAATTCGATTACAACTATAACAATTGGGTGGCAGGGACCACACGAGCTGCCAAGGCAAACACCGTACTTATCGATCAATTGAGGTGTCCACGCCAGAAACGGAGTGGACACCACAAAATGGTATTAAATGATCGTCGGCTGAAGGTGCGTGAGCTGGCTCAAATGATAGGCATTTCAAAATGGGCCATACATAGCATATTGACCGATAATTTGGAGATGAGAAAGCTGTGCTCAAGATGGGTGCTCATAATGGAACAAAAACAGCGTCGTGAAGATGTTTCAATAGAGTGTTTAGCGATGTTTCACCACAATAAAGGCGAGTTTTTACGTCGATTCGTAACCATGGATGAGATACGGGTCCACCACTTCACACCTGAGACAAAGAAACAGTCAAAACAGTGGACTGAAACGGGATAATCGTGTCCAAAGAAGGCGAAGACAGTTCTATCAGCAGGCTAGGTCATGACGTCTGTTTTTTGGTATGCGCGTGGGATAATTTTTATTGATAATCCTCAAAAAGGAAAAAAAAATCAACGGCGCGCATTATGCTAACTTATTGTAGCGCTTAAGTGATGGAATTAAGGGAGAATAACGAAAGTGTTGTTCATCAAGACAATGCACCAGTTCACACATCCACTATTGCGATGGCCAAACTCAATGAATTAAAGTTCGAGTTGCTTCATCACGCATCTTATTCGCCAGATTTAGCTCCCTCGGGTGGTTTTCCATTTCTGGAGTTGATGGCTATTTAAGGAGCTAGACAGTTCTTACTATAAACTGAATTTTTACCATAAATCTATGAAATGTCATTCGAATTCGCTCATTAAGAATTTTCATTAAATTAATGCAGTTTTTCATAAAATGTTACGAAAATTTTTATTTTATTTAATAAAAATTTCATACGCCTAATAAAAAAGTTTCATTAAAAATAGTTTCATACAAATTATGAAGCTTTTTCATGAAGTTTAAGAAATTTTTCATGCAGTTTGTGAAGAAAACTTTATTAGTTTAGTGAAAAATTTCATTGAAACTCGTCCAAGAAAATTCTCTCCGTGTACAAGGAAAAGGGACCAGCCCTAGGTGTCACGAAGGACGGGTGCCAAGATGACATGGACAGATGCTAGGTCGAACTTTTTATATGAATAAGACCGGTGATTTCAACATGGCGTCAATGGGATTAATTGACATATTTTAGACAACTTGTGATATGTTGGGTAATGTATAAACTATTGATTTTACAGATATTATATTCAGAGTGTAGGAAAATATTTCATTAAATTTGTATTTAATTCAATTTTTCTAATTTCTATATTTTTAACATTATTTGAATTTACTTCTCCATTTTCAACTTACATTATGTGACATCCCCAAAGTATGCAACAGTTTTATGCAAAAATTGTTGCCTAACAATATGCTTCTATAGTTGAACACAACATTTATTGGCTCTGTTTACATTATGTATATATTTAAATCAAATTTATTTTAATTTTGTTGCTATTCCTATCTTTTGTAAAATATGTTGAAATAAAAACTACTATTTGCTTCGAAATAAAAAAGAATTTACTCAAATTGTACACTTCCAATTTATTTTAAATAGACAAAACGTTAGAAAAAAAATATGATAGAAAATATACAAAATCTTAAATAATGTTACAAAAAGAAAGAGAAGATACAAATTTTGAAGAAAAGTCAAGAAAAATATTGTCATTTGTCTACAACGTGTCTAGCATAATAATTCTTTTACTTTTTCTTTTCATAATAAGGGTAGATTTAGAACATAAATTGCTAACATTTTGAACAGCCTTTTTTGTATATTTTTTTGCAATTTTGTTGGGGTATTTGGGGAATAGAAATTCTAAAGTAATTTAACATACATTTTTTTTTTTAGAAATATAAAAACTCGCACCGACCAAATAAAAACCTGTTGCCAAAATTTTAAATATTAAAAATAATTTTTATCATGGGTTTGAATAATAATTTAAGAACATTTTTATTTATTTTAAATTGTAACGATAAAATAAGCAAGATAAAATTAAAATATATTAAATTTTAAAAGAAAAATAACAAAATGTAAGCTTAATAAAAGTGAGTGTTTTAAGCAACAATTTTGTATCATCACATTGCAATTATTTTTTAGTGTAAAAAAAATGTTTTCATTACCTCGCCCGAGTTCAGTAGCATCTCGTACGGTACACACAGAGAAAGATTTAGCTATTTGCCAACTGAAATTCTTTTATTACGACTCAATTCAGTTATTACGAATTCCAGATGGTTGGCACAACTTAACATTAGTTTTCACAACAAAATTCGGTAAATTCAACTAAACTTTAGTTCCAACACCCAAAATATTCAGAAATCTAATGTAATTATCATTGCACTAACTGAATTTATAAGTTGTTACTATTAATATACACTTTTAAATTCGGTTGGCACTTTATTTCTCTGTGTGTAGTTTCTCTATTTGTGCACACTGTTTAGTTTTGTATATGACCTTTTTAGGGAGCTGAGAGAACCTTTTTCCTCACAAAATTACTGCATACTTTTAGGTGTTGCAAAATATTATACTTTTTTTTTTGCTACAAAAAGAAACCAAAATAATAATCATAAAATCTTATTCAATGTATCTTTTCAAAACTAACATACTTTTTTATGATTTCACTCCCTCTTTTCAGATTTTTTTTTTCATAACAACTACGAATTTTATACCATTTTTAGTACCATCTTCCATGCAACATATATTAACTCTTACATTAACTTCTATTAAATGACTCCCCCTACACCATTAACTACACCCTGTGGTCCATTTTATATTAACATCTCCTTACTTCTTCATACATTACATTTTACACTGCATTTATATAACATTTGTGGCTTTTATGGTAAATTAGTATTACAAAATGAGAAAATGAAATAAAACAATGTGGAAACGGAAGTGAATTTAACACAAATGCACACACACTCGCCGCATTAATAAAATATTTATAAACTTAAAACAAAAAAGCACACTCGCACTGTAACATTAGCACACCAACAGTCACAATTTAACATTATCAACACCACCACCAACAAGCAAACACCCTCATTATCAAACAAACAGATCCAAGTATAAAAAAATGTTTGTATTGGTGGAGATAAAAAAAAACTAAAAGGAACCTGTAAATTACATTACAGGGGTACATTGAAAGAATATTTTAACAAAAAAAAAAAAATAAAATAAAAAACACGTATTATAATTTTTAATAAATATACATTACTATAGAATACAGAACATACATTTATGCATGTTGTACTTATTCCCCATGTATTGTACCAGAGACTTACAAATTCATAGACAAAGTGAAACAATTTTATGTTCCCAAGTTAAAAGTTTTTACTTTATACAGTTATTTATAATAATATATTACAAAATATATATTTATATAAAATTATATAAAATAATATCTCCAATATATGTTTGCATGTCACACTTCATATCGACGGCCCCATTCCATAACATGCTAAGTCGACATAACATGTTTTGCTGGGAGTAGCATATCTAAATTAATTGTTTGTTAACTTAGATCCTGTAAAATTTTGGTAATTATCGGATTATCCTATCAAAAGTTATGAGCAAAAATGTACTTAGCATAATTCATCAAGTTTAAAAAGTCTTCCGTTCTAGTGTTTCAATTACACTTAGCATGATTACCAAGTAGTAAAAAATAATATAAATTTCTAATTTTTTCCAAACTAAAACATGCTATCTGTACTTAGATGACCAAATTAAGCAAAAAAGACGACTTAAGACGATTTAGACGACCAGGTAATAGTTTTTTGTACATTCTAAGTCACTTTTAACTATGAATTACTACAAATTTTTAAATTTCAAATAAACCAAAAAATTCTATTACAATTATAATATGAACACGAAAAGTCTCAAGGCTCTTTCTCATACCGTTCCCGAGATATCGTCAATAAACTTTAAAGGCGATTATCTCAAAACTACCTTTTTCGACTTAGCATGTTATGGAATGGAGCCGTCGATATAGTGCAATACATAAAAATATATAATTACATATCGATCTATATATGATTACACATGTCACATGTAATTTCATATATTTATATACAATTTTATGTAATTAGATATAATTGTATCACATTGTATAAAATTTGATACATTTGTATGAGGACAAAGTTCGGATACAATTGTATCAAACTATATATAATTTCATCAAATTCGATCTAATTGTACCAAATAATGTCTAATAGTATTAGATTAGATCTAATATGATAGAATTATATATTCTCACTTTTCGGATAAAATTATATATAAACAAAAAATAATAAAATATTTTTTTTACTTGGGTTTAATATGTTTTTCAACATCATTCAAAACTGTGCTTTCAGTTTTATAGACTTTTATCATATGGATGTATTAGTGTTTTTTCATATGGATGTGTGCGGGTTTTTTATGTATAAGTTATAAAAATGAATAACATGTTGCATAGTTATAGGATGACCAGCTAAAAATCTTGCTTCAGTGACATTCTAGAAAAAATTCTCATAGAAAAAATTTCTAGACAAATTAGTGAAACCGTAAGTAATAACACTTTGCACGTTTTTAACTTAGTTTTAGTTTAAATTGAGACTTTGCTATTTTGGCAAATAAATCATATTTTGTCCATACAAAATACACAAGTGAGCTGAACACGTCGTATTAGAAAAATAATTAAGAAATAAATATGAAACATTTCTGCACATGTTTTCATTATAAACTAATAAAACTACGAAAAATATTTAAGCGTTTTTTATCAATAAAGAATTCAATTGAAATTGGTCCTATTAAGGAAATTGTAGTATCAATTAAAATAAATTTTAACTTGTGCTCCCCGATAGGCTAGTTGGTAGCGCCCTGGCTTATCAGTGAGGGGGTCGTGGGTTCCATTCCCACCAGAGGCACTGTTCTGTTTTCGCTACAACGCGCCGAAGGCCATAGTAGGTAGTGCTCGGTTAGGGTAATAGTATATCATTTGTAATTATATGATTATTAATTAATAAAAAAAAAAAATTTTAACTATTTAATTGATTTATTTTCAATTAAAATTTTAATAATATGTATTCAAAATTTAATTGAATGTTATTTTAATTTCAATCAAATTTTTAGTAGATACTATTAAAACTTTCCCGACGAAAAAAGTTTATATATAGTACTATATATAGTACTAGTTATATATAGTACTATGTTTATAAATAGTACTATGACGTCATACATGTCTTCATATAATAATATATAATTACGTATGTAGCCACATCTAACGATATATATTTACATCTCATATTTATTTTTACGAAAATTTTTAATATAGCGCTATATATCATCATATGTCGTTATATCTCATGTTATATATAAGCTGATATTTTTGTATCTCTTTATATATCCTCGATATAGCTAAATATGAGATCATATATACTTCTAATAAAATATGACATCACATATAATTCTATATAAATATATGTGTTCAAATTAAAAAGAAAAATTCTGTCACAATTATATGTAATTATATATAAAAATATATGGTAAAAATAAACAAACAAATAAATCACTTTTATATATAATTATCAGAAAATACAAAAAAAAGAGCAAAATTTCATGTATTTAAAGCAAAAAAAAAAAATATTGTACAAAAAGTAAAAGTAAAAAACTTAGAAAAGCTGCATTTAGAAGCAAAAGTTTAAAGTTAATGGAATAAATAATATTTCATGAGTATAAAAAGGAACTTTCAATCAGAAAATCTAAAAAAAAAAACAATGAAAAGCCCAAAAATCTTAAGAAAAAACAATTTTAATGCCTAAACTCGGAAAATCCAAATAAAGCATTTAAAACTTCAAAAAGTAAAAAAGCTAATTGCAAGCTCGTTAAAAATTAAAAATAACATAAAAAATAATCTCGATGTATATAAAAACAAAAAAGCTAATATGTCTTGTTTGATAATTACATATAAAAAATATAGTAGAAACAAGAAGAGAATTCTACCACTTTTACATATAATTGTATATGGCATCACATATTAGTCAAATTAAAATTTCGTCTAATTTGCAAACCCATTGATTTATACTTAAATTTTGCATGGCTAGTTGGAATGTGAAACCAAATAGTAGTGCGTATTTTCAAAGAATTTTTTGAATTTATATCAGATTTTATCAAACTATATATAACTTCGGATCAAATTATATCAGATGATATCCCATGGGATCTCATGAGATAAGGATATGTATGTAATTTTTCGGATCAGCTATGATATGATGTGATAATGAATTATATATGACTATATAGGCCCTATGCTCCACAGAGAGTTAAGCGGAAATGAAGAATAAGAAGAAGATATATGATTCTGATATAGGTATATCGGAACTTTTTTCATCGGGTTAATTAAAATAGTAAAAAATCGCCAAAAAAATATTGACAAAATTGAAAATAAGGTAAAAATTTCTAAAATTAAATTAAAAACAAAATTTAAAAAAATTACTTAAATTACAAAAAGTAAAATGCGATGTTAAAAAAAATTTAAAAAGACTAAAATTGGAAAAAATATCACCAAAATTAGAAGAAAAAAAAATATAGCCGAAAAACACCAAAATTAAAAAAAAAATAAGTGATTATGAAAAAAAAACTTGCCAATATTAAAAAAAAAATCGTCAAAATTTAAAATAACCGCCAAAATAGAATAAAACTTAAAAATTAAAAAAAATTAAATTTAAAAATCCATATTCTGAAAACTAAAATAGCTACACTGAGGATATTATGTAAGTAAAGACGACAGCAATTGTAGTCGAAAACAAATGAAATTTCACTTAAAGAAAGGACGACTAACATTTCATTAAATTCAACTAAAATTGTCATTTGTTGTTTAATGTTCAAAAAATTACTAACAATTGTAGTAAAAATAAACCACATGTTAGTAAAAAATAAACAAACATTTATTTTATTTATTTTTTTAAATAACAAAAAAACTATTGTAAAAAATTAATGTAAATTCATAAAACAGTCATTTGATGTGGTTTGGTTTTTTTTAATGAACTACAAGGTTAGGAACAAATTTAATTTGTTCAACAAATGACTGAGATTTACATTCAAAATAAAGAAACTGTATTACAATCCAATCAACTACAGATTTTTAAAGCAGAAGTTTCCTGAGTGTAGAGAAAAGATGGTTGAATCATTGGTAAACAAATGTTGACTTGATTGGCTTGATTCTTAGATCTTATTATTCTCGAATACTAAGCAGCACAAAAATTGCATTTATTTGAAACATCACCTTTATCTCGAAAACTAATGGAGCTTGGGGAAAAAAGGTTTGCACCATGATTGGCTAGATATTCATATAGAGTTTCTCTGGAAATCTAAGCATCGCAGATTGAAAAATGCAGTTATTTGGAACATCATGTGTTTCTTATTTTGTTTTCAACAATAAAATTTATTGCACAGGGATAAAATATTGTAAATTTTTACGACTTTTTTCAATTTTATTGATTTTTTTCCTTTTTGTCGATTTTTCAGATGTTGGCGATTTTTTTAATTTTGACGATTTTTCAGATTTTCGAAATTTTTTTCCACAAATATTTCATATTTAATCTGGTCACCTTTACACATCACTCCACCACCATCACAATTGTGTTGGCAATATTAAACTTTTTTTGGTATTCGTATACGTATCATGTTTATTAGTTTTAAAAATTCTACAAATATAACATACATAAAATTTACTTTCACCTTCCATTTTCCATGATAAACAACTTTCATTTTTATCCGAAAAATATATGAAAACAAATAAAAACGAACTTGTGTATTAAAATTCTCAACACGTGGAAAATTCATACTTTTACATTAGAGAAGGGAGGAAAAGTGTGACACGTAGTAGTCTATAGTAAAAAACAAAAGTTTTATATGAATATATATCGTTAAACAATTTAGTTGAACTTTAAAATTATTAAAAGGGAATGTTGCCTACTGTGACCTGTTCCCTTTCGTTTTTTTTCTCTTGTTGTTGCATGATTATGTCAAAACTGTCAACTGTCATCGAGTTTACTTATCGCTATCACTATTTTAGAAAAGTTACGACTTGAATGCATACGGTTTTCTTGGTTTTATTGTGTCATTTCAAAAAACGCAATATAAAGTATAGTTTTTCGTATAATAACAAGCAAGTTTTAAAGAATTTCCAAAGTCACATTTTTGTAAACGGTAAGAATTTTATTCATAATTTTATTTAAAGTAATTGATTTTAGCTCTATTTTTTTCTTCTTTTGAACAATTTTTCAACATGTTTCTCAACAAAAAAAAAAAATATCGTTTGTTTATCGCAATTAAAAAAGTTAGCATTACATATGTTAACCCCTTAAGCACCGTGGAACGATGCATCAAATATTTTAATAAACAAAATTATATTATTATATAAACAAAAATACATCAGATTGCTTTTCACAATTTGTTAAATAAGTTTTGGGATTTTAGCACATTTAATTACTATAAAAAAATTATAATAAATTTTTATTTAAATACAAATTTTTGTCGATCTTACTTTATTTTTTAACATATATATATATATTAGGCCGGGTCGATTTGTATGGAGGCAAAAAATTCGCTCAACGTTCAAGGAAAATCGTATTCTAGGGATCAAAATAAGAAACTTTGCCGAAGAAAACCATACCTCTAAAACGAATTCTGATGTCCCGACTTTTGACCCGTAGGGTCAAAGTTTTTACTTTATACAGTTATTTATAATAATATATTACAAAATATATATTTATATAAAATTATATAAAATAATATCTCCAATATATGTTTGCATGTCACACTTCATATCGACGGCCCCATTCCATAACATGCTAAGTCGACATAACATGTTTTGCTGGGAGTAGCATATCTAAATTAATTGTTTGTTAACTTAGATCCTGTAAAATTTTGGTAATTATCGGATTATCCTATCAAAAGTTATGAGCAAAAATGTACTTAGCATAATTCATCAAGTTTAAAAAGTCTTCCGTTCTAGTGTTTCAATTACACTTAGCATGATTACCAAGTAGTAAAAAATAATATAAATTTCTAATTTTTTCCAAACTAAAACATGCTATCTGTACTTAGATGACCAAATTAAGCAAAAAAGACGACTTAAGACGATTTAGACGACCAGGTAATAGTTTTTTGTACATTCTAAGTCACTTTTAACTATGAATTACTACAAATTTTTAAATTTCAAATAAACCAAAAAATTCTATTACAATTATAATATGAACACGAAAAGTCTCAAGGCTCTTTCTCATACCGTTCCCGAGATATCGTCAATAAACTTTAAAGGCGATTATCTCAAAACTACCTTTTTCGACTTAGCATGTTATGGAATGGAGCCGTCGATATAGTGCAATACATAAAAATATATAATTACATATCGATCTATATATGATTACACATGTCACATGTAATTTCATATATTTATATACAATTTTATGTAATTAGATATAATTGTATCACATTGTATAAAATTTGATACATTTGTATGAGGACAAAGTTCGGATACAATTGTATCAAACTATATATAATTTCATCAAATTCGATCTAATTGTACCAAATAATGTCTAATAGTATTAGATTAGATCTAATATGATAGAATTATATATTCTCACTTTTCGGATAAAATTATATATAAAACAAAAAATAATAAAATATTTTTTTTACTTGGGTTTAATATGTTTTTCAACATCATTCAAAACTGTGCTTTCAGTTTTATAGACTTTTATCATATGGATGTATTAGTGTTTTTTCATATGGATGTGTGCGGGTTTTTTATGTATAAGTTATAAAAATGAATAACATGTTGCATAGTTATAGGATGACCAGCTAAAAATCTTGCTTCAGTGACATTCTAGAAAAAATTCTCATAGAAAAAATTTCTAGACAAATTAGTGAAACCGTAAGTAATAACACTTTGCACGTTTTTAACTTAGTTTTAGTTTAAATTGAGACTTTGCTATTTTGGCAAATAAATCATATTTTGTCCATACAAAATACACAAGTGAGCTGAACACGTCGTATTAGAAAAATAATTAAGAAATAAATATGAAACATTTCTGCACATGTTTTCATTATAAACTAATAAAACTACGAAAAATATTTAAGCGTTTTTTATCAATAAAGAATTCAATTGAAATTGGTCCTATTAAGGAAATTGTAGTATCAATTAAAATAAATTTTAACTTGTGCTCCCCGATAGGCTAGTTGGTAGCGCCCTGGCTTATCAGTGAGGGGGTCGTGGGTTCCATTCCCACCAGAGGCACTGTTCTGTTTTCGCTACAACGCGCCGAAGGCCATAGTAGGTAGTGCTCGGTTAGGGTAATAGTATATCATTTGTAATTATATGATTATTAATTAATAAAAAAAAAAAATTTTAACTATTTAATTGATTTATTTTCAATTAAAATTTTAATAATATGTATTCAAAATTTAATTGAATGTTATTTTAATTTCAATCAAATTTTTAGTAGATACTATTAAAACTTTCCCGACGAAAAAAGTTTATATATAGTACTATATATAGTACTAGTTATATATAGTACTATGTTTATAAATAGTACTATGACGTCATACATGTCTTCATATAATAATATATAATTACGTATGTAGCCACATCTAACGATATATATTTACATCTCATATTTATTTTTACGAAAATTTTTAATATAGCGCTGTTGTATCTTAAGTAACCATGTAACATTTAATGTGAATCCCTTATGGATGTTTCGACAATCTGGTAGCATTGTGCTATATTGATTTTAAGCAACTTTGCTACTATTGAAAATAATTTGAGATCACTAATTTTTCCACCATCTTATATTCCAAAATATTATATTGAAATATTAATTTAATAAATAGAATAATAAGATTAGAGTGCGTTTTAATCAACAAGGAAGTTAGGAATACAACAGTTTGGCGACGAGAGTGAAACATTTTTACAATTACATGTAATATTCAACATATTAACTTTCAACAAATTACAGCAATTTACAATTTCAATTTCTGCAATATCACCATAAAACAAAATGGATGCCAAGCAGTTCGATGAATTTATGAAATTGCAGCAGGCAATGGTTACGCAACTGATGCAAATTAGTGTTGGACATGCAACGCCAAGTGCAGTACAAAGCACAAATATCAATACATCGTTAATAGCTAATTTTGACATTTTTGATCCTGCTAAAGAAACGTATACAAATTATATACATCGTTTCACAAACTACGTGACAATGAAAAATGTCGATGGCAACAAAGAGTATTGTGCAAAACTACTCCTCAACTCGATTGGAGCGAAAAACTTCAATATGTTGACAGCTTTAGCGGCACCTAAGGCCCCAACAGAGCTTAAATATGACGAGCTGCTAAAGGTATTGGAAACTCATCTGGCCCCGAAGAAAAATGTTTTAGTGGCGCAACACAAATTTTTACAAAAATATCAAAGTGACACACAATCCATAGCAGAATTTGTGGCCGCATTACGTACCGATATAAATGAGTGCGAATTTATATCACCGTGTGAATGCAACGTTTCAATAGCCGAAATATTTTTAAGGGCACAATTCATTAGAGGAATCCATAGCAATAGCATTCGGGAACAACTTTTGCAGGCCAATACATCAAAATTCGACGAAATTGTTTCGAAAGCTTTGGCATTTGAAGCGGCTAAGGTAGACGCCAAAGAATTAGCTACAAATTCTACGAAAAGCAACATTCCAGAGGTAAATAAAATTTCTAAATATAAAAAACCATCAAAAATTTTCAACAAAGCCCAACAAAAGGGTCCACAATCAAAATCATCAAAACTTAACTACGAAGAATTAGGTATTGCTGGCTTATGTCTTCGTTGTGGCAAAAACAACCATTTTGCGAACGATTGTCATGCAAAAAGATTAAATTTAAAGTGCAAATTATGCAACAAAAAAGGTCATGTAGCTAAAGTCTGCATCACCTTTCTTTTGGCGAATGGTCCTAATGCCGGTCCTAATAGTAAATTTAATGCAAGGGGAAACACTACGAATCAGATTCGTGATGACGATTCACAATATGGAATCTACAAAATAGTAGATGTATACCGTAATGAGTATGTTGGCTCAGATTCTGAGCGTTACTATGCTGAAATTTTTATTGAAGGCAATAAAGTTAAGTTCGAAGTAGATTCCGGTTCTGGTTACTCATTTTTGCCCATTAGTCAATTCAATAAGTTGGGTTTAGCAAACAAATTAACCCCAACGAACCTTGTTTTTCGTAGCTACATGCAGGACAAATTTGTTCCATATGGGAAAGTTCTAATCGACATTAAATTCAATAAAACGTCAATAAAGGATTATCTTTATATTGTTCCGGATAAGGGAACGGCACTAATTGGTCGAACTTGGATTCGACGCTTGGGTATTAAATTGGATGAATTGGATGAAACTAGTTCAGGTATGATGCAAATTCATTCAATCAGTGAATCTGATGAAGTACGTGAATTAATGTCAGAGTTTTCAAATGTTTTTGAACAAAAGATAGGGTGCATCCCAAATTACAAAGTTTCTCTGAAATTGCGTGGGAATGCCACACCGATTTACACTAAGGAGCGGCAAATTCCATATGCACTAACCGATAGTGTCAATAGAGAATTGGATGATTTAGAAAAGGCAGGCATTATATCAAAAACCGCTAACAGTGATTGGGGTTCGCCATTAGTGGTCATTCCGAAGGCAGATGGGGGACTTCGTCTCTGCGTTGACTACAAAGTGGGCGTTAATCAAAGGCTTGTAGATGCACACTACCCTATCAGAAAAGTAGATGAAATTTTCAATAGTCTCAGGGACTCTAAATATTTTTGTCGCCTTGACTTGTACAAGGCATATTTACATGTTCCAGTCGATCAGAATTCGTCGGAAATTCAAACTATCTCAACGCACAAAGGTACTTTTCGAATGAATCGACTTTCTTTTGGCATCAAAACAGCTCCAGCTGAATTCAACAGAATCATCGATCAGATTTTACGCGAAGTTCCTAAGACACAATCATATTTTGATGACATCGTAGTGCATGGCCAATCGAAAGCAGAATGCAAGGAAAATTTAAGAGCATGTTTACAGCAACTTCAAAAATACGATCTCCACTTAAATGTTTCAAAATGTAAGTTTTTTGAAAATCATATAGAATTCTTAGGCCACACAATACAATTCAACAAAGTTCAAAAATCACCTTCAAAAATAAAAGCAATTTTAGAAATGCCATCGCCCGAGAACTCTGATGACGTGCGTCGGTTTCTGGGTATGGTTACATACTACGCAAGGTTTATACCGAACTCATCGACAATTACTACGCCACTTCGGCGATTGTTACAAAAGAAAAGAATATTTAAATGGACAGATGACTGTCAAAAATCTTTCAACATGATAAAAAAAGAAATCGCAAGTGACCGGGTACTTATGCCATTTAACCCTGAATTGCCTGTTCAACTTGCGTGTGATGCCAGCCCCACTGGTATAGCCGGGGTATTGTCTCATATAATCGATGGCGAGGAAAGGCCTATTGCATTTGCGTCTAGGTCTTTAACTCGAGCAGAACAAAATTATTCACAATTGGATCGTGAGGCTTTGGCCATAATATATGCCATTCAGCATTTTCATCAATATGTCTTTGGCAGATGTTTCAAGTTGGTGACAGATAATCAGCCATTATCTAGAATTTTACACCAAAACGCAAAAATTCCACAAATGACGTCATCACGGCTTCAACGTTATGCTGCATTTTTGACAGGTTATAACTATGAAGTCAGTACAAAAAAAAGTGAAGAAAACGTCAATGCCGATTGTTTTTCGAGAGCGCCGATAAAAGCAGGTATGAATATACAAAATAGTATAGATCGTGAAGTTCAATTTATATGCAATTCAACAATAAACCAAATTAATTCAACAAAATTAAATTTCAATTCAATTCGTGAAGAAACGGAAAAAGATATAGTTCTTTCAGAATTAATAAAGAACTTACAGAGTTCAAATGTGATCGATTCAGAATATACTATTGAATGCGGCGTCTTGTTCAAAGATAAGAGGGTAGTTGTTCCGGTATCATTGCAAGGTTCGGTATTAGAAGAATTACACTACACCCATATTGGCATAACTAAAATGAAACAGCTAGCTAGACGATATGTCTATTGGCGATCCATTGATAAGGACATCGAAAGGTATGTCCGCTCATGTACTGCATGTGCAGCTGTGAAGAAAAGTCCTCCAAAAGTAGTGCTTCATCCGTGGGAGGAACCTGAACAAAATTGGCAGCGCATTCATATAGACTACGCTGGACCCTACCAGGGTCACCATTTTCTTGTTGTGGTAGACGCAAAATCTAAATGGGCAGAAGTAGGGGTTTCCGCAACTGCACCAACAACGGCATCAACATTGCACATATTAAAAAACATTTTTTCAAGAAATGGATATCCCGACGTAATGGTTTCAGACAACGCCACTATTTTCAAAAGCAAAGAATTTACAGAATTTTGTATCGAGTCCGGGGTTTTCCAAAAATTTATATCACCAGGCCATCCCTCAACCAATGGATTAGCTGAAAGGAACGTCCAGACGCTAAAACAACGTTTAGCTGCCATGGCTGAGGATACGTCACCGATTTCGAAAAAAATAAGAGAAATTTTATTTAAATATAGAGCAACACCGCTTCTCAATGGTAAAACTCCTTCGGAACAATACCTTGGAAGGCAAATAAGAATAAAATTAGATGCATTGAAACCTTCACAACTTGGTAAATCAACACCACCACAAGGGGTGGTTAGGCAATTATGTGAGGGAGAGCGAGTTCAAGTCAGATACTATGCGGCAAATAAACCGTCATGGAAGCTTGGTGTCGTACTCAAAAAACTGGGTATTTTACATTACATAGTTCAACTTGATAATGGGTTTGTGTTCAAGAGACATATAGACCAACTACGATCTACAAATGTTGGAATAAATGATTCAACAGATGACCAACAGCCAGATTTGCGTGTTCCAGATTATAGCCAAGAAGTTGAACCGCAAAGAAATCAACAACCAATTTTGTTACCAGATTTTACAACAAATTCAGCACTCGATGAAGATTTGCCTAGAACGTCTGTGCCTGCAACAGCATCGCAAGAAGTTATTGAAAATGAATCACAGACTGAAGAAGTACCTCTAGAAACTGGTCCAGCACAAAATCAACACTCCAATAGGTCAACCCAAAGACAACGTAAACCACCACAGTATTTGAATGATTATATAAGAGACTGATTATAAAACCAAAATGAAAATTAAAAGTATTATTTAAGTGAGGGAGAATTGTTGTATCTTAAGTAACCATGTAACATTTAATGTGAATCCCTTATGGATGTTTCGACAATCTGGTAGCATTGTGCTATATTGATTTTAAGCAACTTTGCTACTATTGAAAATAATTTGAGATCACTAATTTTTCCACCATCTTATATTCCAAAATATTATATTGAAATATTAATTTAATAAATAGAATAATAAGATTAGAGTGCGTTTTAATCAACAAGGAAGTTAGGAATACAACAAGCGCTATATATCATCATATGTCGTTATATCTCATGTTATATATAAGCTGATATTTTTGTATCTCTTTATATATCCTCGATATAGCTAAATATGAGATCATATATACTTCTAATAAAATATGACATCACATATAATTCTATATAAATATATGTGTTCAAATTAAAAAGAAAAATTCTGTCACAATTATATGTAATTATATATAAAAATATATGGTAAAAATAAACAAACAAATAAATCACTTTTATATATAATTATCAGAAAATACAAAAAAAAGAGCAAAATTTCATGTATTTAAAGCAAAAAAAAAAAATATTGTACAAAAAGTAAAAGTAAAAAACTTAGAAAAGCTGCATTTAGAAGCAAAAGTTTAAAGTTAATGGAATAAATAATATTTCATGAGTATAAAAAGGAACTTTCAATCAGAAAATCTAAAAAAAAAACAATGAAAAGCCCAAAAATCTTAAGAAAAAACAATTTTAATGCCTAAACTCGGAAAATCCAAATAAAGCATTTAAAACTTCAAAAAGTAAAAAAGCTAATTGCAAGCTCGTTAAAAATTAAAAATAACATAAAAAATAATCTCGATGTATATAAAAACAAAAAAGCTAATATGTCTTGTTTGATAATTACATATAAAAAATATAGTAGAAACAAGAAGAGAATTCTACCACTTTTACATATAATTGTATATGGCATCACATATTAGTCAAATTAAAATTTCGTCTAATTTGCAAACCCATTGATTTATACTTAAATTTTGCATGGCTAGTTGGAATGTGAAACCAAATAGTAGTGCGTATTTTCAAAGAATTTTTTGAATTTATATCAGATTTTATCAAACTATATATAACTTCGGATCAAATTATATCAGATGATATCCCATGGGATCTCATGAGATAAGGATATGTATGTAATTTTTCGGATCAGCTATGATATGATGTGATAATGAATTATATATATGACTATATAGGCCCTATGCTCCACAGAGAGTTAAGCGGAAATGAAGAATAAGAAGAAGATATATGATTCTGATATAGGTATATCGGAACTTTTTTCATCGGGTTAATTAAAATAGTAAAAAATCGCCAAAAAAATATTGACAAAATTGAAAATAAGGTAAATATTTCTAAAATTAAATTAAAAACAAAATTTAAAAAAATTACTTAAATTACAAAAAGTAAAATGCGATGTTAAAAAAAATTTAAAAAGACTAAAATTGGAAAAAATATCACCAAAATTAGAAGAAAAAAAAATATAGCCGAAAAACACCAAAATTAAAAAAAAAATAAGTGATTATGAAAAAAAAAACTTGCCAATATTAAAAAAAATCGTCAAAATTTAAAATAACCGCCAAAATAGAATAAAACTTAAAAAATTAAAAAAAAATTAAATTTAAAAATCCATATTCTGAAAACTAAAATAGCTACACTGAGGATATTATGTAAGTAAAGACGACAGCAATTGTAGTCGAAAACAAATGAAATTTCACTTAAAGAAAGGACGACTAACATTTCATTAAATTCAACTAAAATTGTCATTTGTTGTTTAATGTTCAAAAAATTACTAACAATTGTAGTAAAAATAAACCACATGTTAGTAAAAAATAAACAAACATTTATTTTATTTATTTTTTTAAATAACAAAAAAACTATTGTAAAAAATTAATGTAAATTCATAAAACAGTCATTTGATGTGGTTTGGTTTTTTTTAATGAACTACAAGGTTAGGAACAAATTTAATTTGTTCAACAAATGACTGAGATTTACATTCAAAATAAAGAAACTGTATTACAATCCAATCAACTACAGATTTTTAAAGCAGAAGTTTCCTGAGTGTAGAGAAAAGATGGTTGAATCATTGGTAAACAAATGTTGACTTGATTGGCTTGATTCTTAGATCTTATTATTCTCGAATACTAAGCAGCACAAAAATTGCATTTATTTGAAACATCACCTTTATCTCGAAAACTAATGGAGCTTGGGGAAAAAAGGTTTGCACCATGATTGGCTAGATATTCATATAGAGTTTCTCTGGAAATCTAAGCATCGCAGATTGAAAAATGCAGTTATTTGGAACATCATGTGTTTCTTATTTTGTTTTCAACAATAAAATTTATTGCACAGGGATAAAATATTGTAAATTTTTACGACTTTTTTCAATTTTATTGATTTTTTTCCTTTTTGTCGATTTTTCAGATGTTGGCGATTTTTTTAATTTTGACGATTTTTCAGATTTTCGAAATTTTTTTCCACAAATATTTCATATTTAATCTGGTCACCTTTACACATCACTCCACCACCATCACAATTGTGTTGGCAATATTAAACTTTTTTTGGTATTCGTATACGTATCATGTTTATTAGTTTTAAAAATTCTACAAATATAACATACATAAAATTTACTTTCACCTTCCATTTTCCATGATAAACAACTTTCATTTTTATCCGAAAAATATATGAAAACAAATAAAAACGAACTTGTGTATTAAAATTCTCAACACGTGGAAAATTCATACTTTTACATTAGAGAAGGGAGGAAAAGTGTGACACGTAGTAGTCTATAGTAAAAAACAAAAGTTTTATATGAATATATATCGTTAAACAATTTAGTTGAACTTTAAAATTATTAAAAGGGAATGTTGCCTACTGTGACCTGTTCCCTTTCGTTTTTTTTCTCTTGTTGTTGCATGATTATGTCAAAACTGTCAACTGTCATCGAGTTTACTTATCGCTATCACTATTTTAGAAAAGTTACGACTTGAATGCATACGGTTTTCTTGGTTTTATTGTGTCATTTCAAAAAACGCAATATAAAGTATAGTTTTTCGTATAATAACAAGCAAGTTTTAAAGAATTTCCAAAGTCACATTTTTGTAAACGGTAAGAATTTTATTCATAATTTTATTTAAAGTAATTGATTTTAGCTCTATTTTTTTCTTCTTTTGAACAATTTTTCAACATGTTTCTCAACAAAAAAAAAAAAATATCGTTTGTTTATCGCAATTAAAAAGTTAGCATTACATATGTTAACCCCTTAAGCACCGTGGAACGATGCATCAAATATTTTAATAAACAAAATTATATTATTATATAAACAAAAATACATCAGATTGCTTTTCACAATTTGTTAAATAAGTTTTGGGATTTTAGCACATTTAATTACTATAAAAAATTATAATAAATTTTTATTTAAATACAAATTTTTGTCGATCTTACTTTATTTTTTAACATATATATATATATTAGGCCGGGTCGATTTGTATGGAGGCAAAAAATTCGCTCAACGTTCAAGGAAAATCGTATTCTAGGGATCAAAATAAGAAACTTTGCCGAAGAAACCATACCTCTAAAACGAATTCTGATGTCCCGACTTTTGACCCGTAGGGTCAAATTTTGAAAAATCCCACTCTGACCCATGTAGAGTGACATAATCGAGTCCAACCCAATCGAATATAATTTATGCATTCATCTGCTAGAGCGTCTTCTGGAGAAGAAATAGAGACCCTAATCTTGGAAAGACTCCTCCTACTTTCGGAAATATCTCAATCCCGAGATTTGTCCATTTTGCTATAAAAACACGGCCAAAAAGGCCCTCTTTAAACTTCAATTTTAACACCTTAGCGGGCACCTAGAATGATGATTTGTGCATTAATCTGCTAGCGCGTCTCTCGGAGAAGAAGTAGCTCCCATAATCTTGGAGAGATTTCTCCTACTTTCTGAAATATCAAAGTGGGATTTTTCAAAATTTGACACTACGGGTCAAAAGTCGGGACTTCAAAATTCGTTTTAGAGGTATGGTTCCTTCGGCAAAGTTTCTTATTTTGATCCCTAGAATACGATTTTCCTTGAACGTTGAGCGATTTTTAAATCGACCCGCCCTAATATATATGCTTTTAGAGACTTTTTCAATTTAGGTCCCCTTTAGGGTACATGTTCCATTCACTCCTAATAATCCATGCTAAAAATACGAAAAAAATGTCAAAACAACGAATCTTTTGTAAAATGACCAAATTTTCGTTTATTTTAGAAAATTTTTGGTTATTTTGAAATTTATTTGTATTTTTACGCATGGATTATTATCAGTGAAATGTGGAGCTTCTGAAAATTGTTATATAACTTTTTTTTTTAAATTAGTTGCCACAAGAAAATGATCTATGGTAGAAAAATGTCCAAGGAATTGGCCTATAAGCTGATGTTTTTTGAATTTGGAAGATTCCAGTTAGATTTTTTTTTATATGTCCCAAATACCTTGTGTGGGGCAACATTAGGGTACATTCCCTTACAATTTTTGTTTATTTGTTTTACTGTTAATAATCATGGCATATTAAAAAAAAAAAAACAACTTCAAAAGATTGTCGTTCTAACAGAATTTAAAATTTAAAATAAATTTTCTTACACGTTTTTATTTGTGGGTTTTATGAAATTTTAATTTCCATAAAAGTTCATAACGAAGTTATGATTATACGTAACACCTTTTGATATCTTTGTTTTGTGTTTTTTTTGGGAATAAGAAAATAAGCTACCCCTGAGGTCAAAAAGTTTTGTTGTTTGGTTTAATTTTATTTACGCTAATTTATAATTACACTACATAAATCTTTTATGGAACATTAACAAAGACAGGAAACAAAACAACGATTTGGAATGAAATTTTGCAGGAAAAAGGGCCTTAAAATGTCAAAGACAAGTTTTTAGAAAATTGCTTCATGTAGGAAGTTCAGTCAGTATAAGACTGCAATATAAGAATTTAGTATAAGACTACAGTATAAGACTGAAGTAAATATATGACTACAGAGTACAACTTTATTATGAAACTTTAGTATAAGACTACAGTATACAACTTTAGTATAAGACTACAGAATTAGACGTTGGAGGATGGATGTCTATGCCACATTTCAAGTTCCTAGCTTCAGCGGTATATAGGTGATGTGGATTCAATCAATGAGTGAGTGAATAACGTTTTTCATTTATATATACCGATAAATAAAGTATTTTTTTATTCGACTATAGTTTGAGACAATAGAAAAAGACTACAGTATAAAACTACAGTATAAGACTACAGTTTAAGACTGTAGTGCAAAGCTAGTGAATAAGACGACAGTATAAAATTCCAACATGAGACTACAGTATTAGACTAAAACTTAAACAGTGTTGAAAACTTTTTGCGAACAGAAAGCGCAACATAAATTTCTAAAAGCGTTATTTGTTGGATAAAAAATGCATAAAACGCAACAGACAACTTTTTCTCAAGTTGTTAACAATGTTAAAGAAACGACCTCAAGTTGACCTTAAAACTTTTTTTTACAGTATAAAACTACAGTATAAGACTACAGTATAAGACTGTAGTGCAAAGCTAGTGAATAAGACGACAGTATAATATACCAACATGAGACTACAGTATAAGACTGCAGTATAAAAGTTAAACAGTGTTGAAAACTTTTTGCGAACAGAAAGCGCAACATAAATTTTAAAAAGCGTTATTTATTGGTTAAAAAATGCATAAAACGCAACAGACAACTTTTTCATAATTTGTTGACAATGATAAAGAAATGACCTGAAGTTGACTTTAAAACTTTTTTTTAAAGAGAAGCAATACTCAGGAAATTCTTCCTATTTATTAACGTTTTGCTTTCTTTGAAAAGGGAATAGTGGAGAGATGAAAGGTGGTGAAGGATGGAGGGCTTCAAACATGGCAACACTCTAATTGCGCGAGATAAGTCTTAGAACAGTTGTTGCTCGCCACCTGATGAAGTGTTGGCGAATTTATTGAAGCTTTTTTGTGTCATAGCCCTGATTCATTATTTTACTTCGGTGGGGTTAAGTGCTATGGGAACACCGAAGACGGGCGCTATGATACATAGAAGGGATAGAAAACTAGCTAGGTGGCTTTTTGTATTACAATATGGAGAAATAACTAAATAAGAAAAAAAAAAAACTCATATATATTATTTTTCTAAATTGATGTTGTCGTCACCGGGAATCGAACCCGGGACCATCTGTGTAACAGTCCAACGCGTTAACCATTACACCACAACGCCCTAAATAAAAAAAAAGTTTTTGGTATCCATTTACAAGACAAGAACTTTTAAAATGAAGCGAAACAGTGACATTTGATTGTAATTTCCTTAAGACTGTAAAAAATAATAGTTAATAGTGTTTACTGCTATTTTAGGGCTATTTCAACAAAATACTGGTCTTTAAAACTAAATTAATTAAAAATCACTAACGATAAATTAGAAAAAGGTACATCAACATTATATGTTTATTATTTTTACTTTATAACGAGCTTTAAATCTGGCTAAATATCTTATCGGAACGCGAAGTTTTAGAAAAGCTAGAGAATCCAGAATAGGCAGAACTTTAACAAAAAACCTATTAATCATCAATTTTGCATATGTTTGGCTGCATAAGTAAAATTTTGGTGTTTTGCGACATTGAAAAGCACCATATATAGTGAATAAAGCGCCAAGTCGGCATCACTTACAAGGAAACTACACATTAGGCATATAACTTTTTTTGACTAAAAATTTAACAGGCACTACGCTAATAATAAAAAACGATAATAAAAAACGTTATCTTAGGTCAGTTTGAAACAATAACCTTCCGCACCGAATGCGAATTCTAAAACCCTCGAAGATTTTTTTTTTTATTTAATAAAGTCAAAATTTCATTCAGGTTATGAATTCTATTTCCCGGTATTGAAACAAAGAGTAACTAAAATCAGAAAAATTATTTTAAATAGTGCCATCAAAAAAATCCTAATTCCAAACCTCATCGCATTTGGTGCGGAACCTTTTTTAAATATCGCGAAAAAGTAAAAACGCATGAAAACATGGTTAAAATTTAAGAAATTCATATTTTTTTTGTATTAAAGTACTCGAGAAAACAAAAATATGCCTATGATGTAAACCCAGGGTTGCCACTTATTTGAAATAATTAAAATAACTTTCTTCGGGAAAAGTTATGTTAAAGCCGAAATCCAATTACGAAAATTGCGAAAAGCCCAGAAACTGCCTCGACTAATTTAAATAATCATTATTATATGTTAATTTATGCTCAAAGGTGTGCAATCTCAAGTTTAAGTGATACAAAGTGGGATCAAAAATTATATAATTTGACGTTATTTTAATACATTTTTGTGAAAGTTATTAAACTATAAGCAAATTGTGTATCAAATGAAAGGGATTTTAAAGACGCACCGATTTGTTTACACAACATATCTGTGCATGTCGAAACATTTTTGGTATTAAAAAACATTTTTTTCGAATACCACACTTGTATGAAAAGTTGCTGTTGGTTTGAGCAAAGAGTATATACAAATGGAGAGAAACTACACTACCCACGCCTATCAACAACAAAACACTGAACTAGGGCAAGCATATGAAAATTTTTTTTTTACACTAAAAAATAAAAGTTGGTTCCTGGGCTTTTTTAAATTTTCGTAATCGGTTGGCTTTAACACGACTTTTCAAGAAGAATTGGAAATATTTCAAATTATTGGCAACCCTGGGACCACAGCATAGGCAATTTTGGTATGAAAAATTTTGTTTACTCGATACTGCATACAAAAAGATCTGAATTACTAAAATTTTAGACATGTTTTCAAACAAGCATATTGTAAGTTTTGACCCCGATTTTAAAGTCCTAAACGTGCGATTGCGCACTTAAAAAAAAATGTGTCTACTATTTTTTTATCCTAAACAACATATCTAATTCTCATTAAAATCTGAATATTCACCACAAAGTAGTTTCCGTGTAAGACTGAACACTTCTGCTAAGACTACACTGGGAAAATTTTCTGCATGATATTAATGAATTTTTGCATAGAAGAAATGAAAATGCACTGGCACTGCATTGAAAATTTTCATTGAAAAATATCATTTTAAAAAATGTTAAGTTTTCTTTGAACTTCTTTTATTTGATTCTTCTTAGTTTAAACGAGCTTAAGATCAGTTATTAATTAATTATTTATTTCCAATATTTCGTCTCCACATTGGGTGACTTCTTTAGGGAACAATTATTACAATTTGAAAACCTTGTTTTTTTTTTTTTTTTTTTTTTTTTTTTTTTTTTTAAATTCTAATAATTGTTCCCTGAAGAAGTCACCCAATGTGGAAACGAAATATTGGAAATAAATAATTAATAAATAAATGATCTTAAGCTCGTTTAAACTAAGAAGAATTAAATATCATTTATTTATTAAAACTTTCATTCACTCAATGAAAAAGATTCATTAAAAACTTAGTTTCATAAAAATTATGCAGCTTTTCATTAATTTGAAGAATTTTTTTCTTTAAGTTTGTAAAGATATGTGTTATTAGTTTAATGGAAATTTACACTATTTTTAGTAAACTAAAATTTTCTGTGTTTATAATAGTCTTATTCTAAGACTTTAATAGTTTTATACTAAAACGTTAATAGTCTTATACTAAGAACATTGTCTTATACTAAGAGCATTGTCTTATACAACGATCCCAGACTTATATTAAAATTACAACGGTCTTATATTTTTACTTAGAGAGTCTTATACTTATATATTTACTTAAAGAGTCTTATACTCTGACCCTGATCAAACGAGATAAGGCCCCTTTCTCGTTTGATCTTTATCCAGTCCCTTTTCGACACGTTTCATTAACATCTCCCCTAACTCCTGGTTCATATCTCTTTCAAGTTTATAATTTTCATCTTTTCTATAACAATATTATTAACGTTAGCGTTGATATTTTTATAGCCTTTATTTGTTGCCTTTAAACAATGTTTATCAACCGAAACCGCCAAAGATACAAAACAAATTATCATTTACCTTAAGTTACAATTATTAACTTTGTGGCTTTAACCCTCTAACCGCCAAGCCCGCCTTCAGGCGTGGAATTTTAAATTGGCCATAAGTGCGCCAAATGGGTGATTTATAATAAGATTTTAAACTATTTCGATAGAAAACCAAATTACCAAAATATTTTGTGAAGTAATTGTTTGGCACGGTTTGGAAGCAGATTTAAAATTTCGTAAATTTAAATAAATGAATATTTTGAATTGAACACAATTTTTAAAAATCTTGAAAACACATTTATGTTGACGGAAATCCGTTGATACTAAACAAAAAGTAAGATTGAAGTTTGAATTTTGTTCTAAGGGCATACAGGATACCAAAAGGATACCTGGAAAGGACATCGTCTTAACTTGAAAACGTATTGACGGATGTTTATGAAATTTGGCAGAAAGATTATATTAAGTATAATTCGCAAAGTCTTTAAGTTTAAGCAAAACGAAAACCGGCATTTCTTATTTACACTCAAAAAAAAATCAGTAAAGCCAGCAACCTATTTGCTGGGAGCATCCTTGCAGAAAAATGGCTAATATCAGCAAACAAATTAGCAAATCCAGCAAAAACTTTGATGAATTTAGCAAATTCAGTAAATTCAGCAATAATGTTGCTGAATTATCAAATTTTTTGCTGATATTAGAAACTTTTCAGCAAGGATACTCACAGCAAAAAGGTTGCTAACTTTGCAGACTCTTTTATTAGTGTACAAAAAGCACACAAAGGGTAATTTGTGGACTGCAGTTATATCTTGGTAAGAGAAATAATTTATGCCTAAAGTTATTTTTATTTTGGATTAGTTTTTGAGATTCGCTCTTAACATATTTGGCCCACATCTCCTAAAATAGGAAACGAAAAAAATGTAGATAGAACGAAATATTGTTTATTTTTCGTGCCGAACAAGTGGTATGAATTTTATTACCACTAAGCTTAGGCCGGTTTGAGGGTTAAGTTTTTTTTTTTTGGCTTTCCATAAAATCTTATAATATTATACAGTCGTGTCTGGCTGGATATTCACATTATAATATCAAAGGGATTTCAAAGACAATACCTAACAAATATAACGAGATGCAAAGCCAATTAAAATATACTTTTTTTTATATATTTTGTATTAGATTTACATAAAACATAATTTTTGGGCATAAGTAAAGTGGGAGAAACTGTAATGACCACGAACAAATTATACGAGTTTTTTTTGGGTGGGGAAAAAATATCATTAAATAAGTGTTAATAATTTTGTTTTAAAGGTTTGTTGCATTAACTTTCATGTCTAATTTATTTATAAGAATTTTGCTTCAAGTTAATATACACATTTTTAATTTATAGATTTTTGAAAAATTGATTCAAGCGAAAATTTGACTCTAAGAAACTTGACATTTAATGCTAGAACTAAGTTCTAAATTAAACTTGAAGGATAGCTATGAAATATATTTAAATCTTTTAAAAAAAGAAAATATTTAATAAATAAACGATCGATTTTTAATTCGTCCAACTTGAAATATGGAAAAATTAAAGACTAGCCTACACTCAAAAAAATAAGTTAGTAGAAAAGTTAGTAAAACGTCTTGTAAATCAGGTAAATCAGGTAGTATATAAATCAGCAAAATTTTTGCTAAAATAATGTTTTCAGCTAAAATTTTAGTTATACTTACTCAGCATTTAACTGTTTTGAACTAATGTTTTACTAATATTTCACTAATGTTTTATTAATTTATTTTGCTAAAAAAAATTGTGCTGATAAGCATGTTAATAGCGTGGACGACAACCAGATTGAAAGATATACGCAGAATTAGATGTCGCGGCATGTCAAGATGTAGTAGTGACAAAGAAAATGTTACCATAAAGTACAACTCTTGTAAGACTTATAATAAAATCATCCAGGGAAGATTTTTGCATCTGTTTTTCATCCATAAAACAAAATTGTTTTTTAAAACAGCTTAAATTATGTGTTGTCACCGTCTTGTGGAAGTAATTGTCTATTAATTCAATAAAAGACAAAATAAAATATTTAAATTTAATAAAGATGAAATGTTCAAAACTATGTGTTTATTGAGATTAATAATCCAGTGTGATAAAATTGCAAACAAACATACAGTCAGGTAGACTAAAGCGAAATATAAAAACACATATCTTAGGTAAAATTGTATGGCTCCTTTTTGTTATGGCTAAAAGGGTTGTATATTTTTTTATTTATCGTTTCTATAATTATCTGCGGCATTTGCGTTTCGTTAAAAGATAGCATCATTTAGACAACCATTGATGTAAGTAGTTCAAAGAAAATTTTGTTCGTGTTATATATATTTATTTCTATTTTTTTAGATATTCATGTCGTCAATGTGGAAGTATGAACGTTTTTTTATTATAATGAATATATTATATTATTTTTAAAAGAATCACAAAAATATGTTTTATGATTTTCAGCAAATAAATTAACTAAAGTACAATTTTTCTACAATTTTTTTGAGTTTTTTTTAGTATATTCAGCAAAAATTTAATTTATTTTTAGCACTGTTTTTTTATAATTTCTAATCTACTAAGTGTTAGCAAAACTTTTGCTGAATCTACTAATTTTCAGCAAAAGATTTTGCTGGAATTAGCAATTTTTTGCAAGCACCCCCCTGACTAAAATTTTGCTGACTTTGCTAACTTTTTTTTTGAGTGTATGCCAAATTAGTATTTGGACAAATTTAAAACGCTTGTAATTAAAAAACTTATTATTTTTTTGAAAAAGTATTTTTATTTATAAGACAGTACATAGACTATAAATTATTAATTCACTTTTTGTAGAGATCTTCTATTTTGCGTATTTTATTCTTGATACCTCCAATCATGCTTCGAACGACATTCATGTCAATTTTTTTTTACACCGCTTTTAATTTTTTTCTTCAATTTTTCGGAGACCTCAAAAATTTTTAGGATTCGCGTATTCGGAACAAAACGTATGTTTCGCTGATAACTTTTTCCAGTTTTAGTAAACATTTATTAATGTAAACATCCGAGTTTACAGTCATAGCTTTTGACTCCGGAATGTAAAGTTCTAAAATACCTTTTGCCGAAATGTCTGCCCACACTAGTACTTTTGGTTTAAGCTTCGTTTTGGCCGAACACGCAAAAGAAAATACATTGTTGATCGGACGATATTCGAAGAGCATCATATATTTTTGGATTTATGATTGCGACAACCATGTTACTATGGTTGTGACAAAAATACTCTTCTCTGCTTCTTTATCATAATATGATAACTTGATTACCATATTATGGATCCAAATATATCCCAATATTATCATATTATGGTTCTGGAATTTGTATGAATTACCATAATATGAGCCCTACAGTATTCTCCAGCATTCTGTTGAAGCTGGATTAAGAAGATATGCATGTTTTTTAATAGCATATTTATTTAATAATTCACACATTGAAATAATTTAAGTAATCAAATTGCCTTTGCGCTGAAGAATAAGCTTTGTGAAATATAGTGTCAGCTATACAAGCTATACATGTGATTACAGAATATAGCACGCATTGTTGAGAATACAATTTCAGAATCCATTTATAATGAGCAAACCATATTTGCAGCAATCATAACAATTGCATTAAAAGCATTATATAGTCGTAGTTATCATATTATGATCGTGGACAATAATTTCGTCATCATTTATTACCATGTTATGATTATTGCAAACATATTATGATTATTTTCGTAATATCGACTTTAAAGCACGTGCATTTTATTTAAATTTTTCCTTCACATTTTTCTCTTTAACAATGTTTTTTTTTTTTGCGTAATTACAAACAATTAAAAAATAAAGCACTTTTTTATCTCTTTTTTTATAATAAACAATAACTTTATGCTTAACAATTAACATTTTGCCTAGACTTCCGGAGTACACCGGGTCGAGACTACAAACTTATTCCTTCTTCCCCAAATCAGATCACCATTAAAAACACCACTACGTTGTTCGTCTATTTCTAATGCCTTTTTGTTTAATATTATTTAATTTGTTGGGGTTGACTGTTTCTCACAACTTCTTTTCACAAAATCTCAAACAAGAATGTTTGAGATTCTTGACTGATCATCTTATATTTGGCGCAACTCTAATATGGCTACAGTTAGATAGAGGAATATGATAATAAATAATATATTATGATTGTAGACAACACAATAATATGATAACTGAAAAAAAGAGAATTTTTTACTAGAGCAAGATAAAAGTAACCATATTATTGGTGAAATATAATTGATACAATAATAGTTTAATTGAAACAACCATTTATGGCTATAGTTTTTTGACCGCAATTATATTGAAACCATATCTCTTATCTGCGTGAATACCGTACATTGTCGGAAGTTTTTTTCGAGTCATCAGAAAAAATCCAGTATTAATACTTCCGTTGTTCTAAGCAAAAAAAAAAAAGAAGTATTCTTCATCATCAAAAAATATTTGCACATTTTTTTCATGTTTCAAGTTTTTTCTCAGTTGTCTGCATTTTATTGGTTTTTTTTGAAATTGTTTTTTACTATATTTGGATGCTGCCTTCCTCTGGTATTGTTTCATGTTCATTCGGAGTAAGTTTTTGCGAATTGTTTCCATGGAAACTCGAAATTTTCCAGCCAACTTACGATTTGATGCCCCATTTGGATTAACCACAAATTCTTTTAATTTAACAAGCTACGCTGCGTTCAATTTTTTTGGACGTCCTTTTAATCCCCTTAGATGCCACTTTATTTTCAAACCGTTTAAATATGGAATATATTGTGCTACGTGGAACTTTTTCCTTAAGAAAATGATGTAACACTTCGTTTTAAGGATACCGTCCAAGTTTGTCAAAGATATTTTTTCTTAAACTGTTTTGTTCAACCACATTCAATTTGATTTTTTTCTCTTTTGAATATTTACCATAATGACATGAATTAAAAAAAAGCCTACTTAGCAGTAATTTATATTTGAATTTTGTCCATTTACCTAGTTGGCATAGCTTATGTTCCCATTTTAATATTGCTTCTTCTTTAAGTAACACTTTATTGTTAATACAACGAGAAGGTCCTTTGAATTGCAACGTACTCCAAAATGGCGCCCAACGCTACTTCTACCTAAACTTACCAAATGTTTCGTGTCTCTCTCTCTTTTGGGTATTTACATTTAAATATTCAAATATTTAAGGTAATTTGTATTAATTTTTTTTTTAATTTACACATGAGTTATTCTTATGTATGTGTGTTGTTTGATTTTATACTTTCCCCGAGTAAAAATAATATTATGTAATCTTGTATAATGTGATTCAGTTTTGTACAATTTAAGTTAAGTATGACATCATGTATAGTTAAAAAAATTTTTTTGGCTTAAGGTTGTCGGGAAATTGCTGGAAAAATAAACCGTTCACTGGTGGTTATCCCAAATTCTGCAAAATAATCCAAGTGCGTATGTAAAAATAAAACAGCTTTCTGATCGGGACTGGAGTGAAATAGTCCACTGTCCCAATAAAGAGTCTCAATCAGATAATAGAAAAATGTAATGTAAATGTATCCAAACCAACCATAATTATATTGTTAAAGGATTCCCAGAAAATTAATCGCCACAAACTGATATCTGTGGCAAGGTTATTACCCCACCCCAAAACTGCTCGACTTGAATTCGCTTAAATGAATTTACAAAACCAACTGGAGAAATGAAAGCCAATAAGTAGGATTGCTTAAAAACAAATTTCTTTCAAAGATGATTTTTTCCGATGAGAAAAAGTTCAGTCTTGTTGGTCCAGATGGTTTTAACAGCTATTGGAGAGACCTACGTAAGGAAGCACGATATTTCTCAAAAAAAAAAAAAATCGGACGCGGATCCTTCCAACTGAAACCAACTGGAGAAAGGTAAGTTAATAACCGCTGTTGTTCGTAGGACTGTTTAAACACAAATTTCTTGTAACCGTAATTTTTTCTGATGAGA